>JADBJO010006063.1:17500-32500 GCA_016801955.1 Conus betulinus
GGCGGAACTATAATCTGCTTTTGAGGTGAGCGACAGAGAGATGCTTCATCTACATCGGGATGGGTAACTGGGTTAGCTACGTGTTATCCATCAAGCTGGGAGGGCGACATTGAACTGCATTAACGCTGGGTTGGCTTCAGTGGTTCCACGCATGGGATAGCATCAGTGTTGGTTTCTCGCATGTAGATCTACTGGATAAACATTTGAATCCTGGTGGACTGAACACTGAATATCGCAGGGTTTTTTTAAAATTTAATTTTTTTTTTTTATTTGTTATCGTAGATGCTACCCTGGTGAAAAGAAAGGTGTTCTTCCCATATTCCCTGGACAGTTTGAGGAGGAATTATGTGACGGGACTATACAAATCAATATAGTGACCCAATTAACTTATGGGTCATAGGACTGGGTTGAGTGAATGTGTATGAGTGTGTGTTAGAGTAGATGTATGACTGATAGAGTGCAGGCGCGTCGGAGTAGAGTAATATCAAAATTGTTGTCATGGGTGAATGAATGAATGAATGTTTGTATGACTGGTCATTAGCCTGTGTCGTTGTTGCTATTTGTATGTACATACATATTTATGTTCAGGGTTAAGGGGGCATGTCTTATCTAACATCGTCAGTTTCCTTTTCTTGACTGTCCATCTCTAACTCCATAGGGTTTCTTTTTTCTTCTCACTCCTGTAAGTCTTGTCTATCCCCTGCAAACCATCTCCCTCATCGAATCACTCTCTGACAGATACCTACCTCTGTTTACACCTGCGTCAAGGAATGTGAAGGAGGATAACTAATTTCTGTTAATACATGCCTAAAGGAATGTGAGTGAGGATACCTTACTTTGTACCTGCCTCAGGGAGGGTGAATGAGGATGCCTTACTCTGTGTGTACCTGCCTCGGGGAATGTGAGTGAGGATTCCTACCTCTGTTTGTACCTGTCCCAGGGAATATGAGTGAAGATCCCTACCTCTGTTTGTACCTGCCCCAGGGAATGTGAGTGAAGATCCCTACCTCTGTTTGTACCTGCCCCAAGGAATGTGAGTGAAGATCCCTACCTCTGTTTGTACCTGCCCCAGGGAATGTGAGTGAGACTACCTTTCTCTGTTCCTCCCTGCCTAAGGGAATAAAAGTGGGGATCCCTACCTCTGTTTGTACATGCCTCAGAGAATAAAAGTAGGGATACTTACCTCTGTTTATACCTAACTCAGAAAATGTGAGTGAGCATACCAACGTCTGTGCATGCGTGCCTCAAGTAATCTGAGTGAGGATACCTACCTTTGTTCATACTTCCCTCAGGGAATGTGAGTGAGGATCCCTACCTTTTTTCATACCTGTCTCAGGGAAAGTGAGTGAGGATACCTACCTCTGTATATTCCTGCTAGGGAATGTGAGCGAGCATACCTACCTTTGTCTATACCTGCATCAGGGATTGTGTGTCAGTATCCCTATCTCTGTTCTTGTCTGCCTCAACAAAAGTGAGTGAAGATACTTACTTCGCTTTATACCTGCCTCAGGGAATTAATAGTCAGGGGATACCTACCTCTGTTTATACATGCCTCAGGGAATGTGAGTGAAGATACTTACCTCTGTTCCTACTGCCTCAGAGAGTGAGTGATGATTCCTATCACTTTTCATACCTACCACAGGGAATGTGAGTGAGGATACCTACCTCTGTTCGTATCTGCTTCAGGGAATGTGAGTGAGCATTCCTATATCTGTTTATATGTGCCCCAGTGAATGTGAGTGATGATACCTACCTCTGTTTCTACCTGCTTCAGGAATTGTTAGTATTGATCCCTACCTCTCTTTATCCTTGCCTCAAGGAATGTGAGTGGGAATACCTATCTGTTTATCTTTTCACTCCCTGCATCAGTGAATGCGAGTGGGGATACCTACCTTTGTTTATACCTGCCTCAGGGAAGGTGAGTGAGGATACCTGCATCTATTTACACCTGCATCATAGGAATGTGAGTATGGATACCTACCTCTATATATACCTGCCTAAAGGAATGAGAGCGAGGATACCTACCTCTGTTTATTTGTTCACTCCCTGCCTCAGGAATGTGAGGAAGGATACCTACCTGTCTCAGTATCTGGCTCAGGGAATGTAAGTGAGGATATCTACAAACTTTTTATACGTGCCTGAGGGAATGTAAACGAAGATTCGCACCTTTGTCTATACCCGAGTCAGGGAATGTGAGTGAGGATACCTACCTCTGTTTGTGTTTGTCTCAGGGAATGTGAATGAGGATACCTACCTCTGTTTATCTGATAACGCCTTTGGTAAGGAGTGACAGCATACCCCCATCGTTTCCCTCTCCCTCTAGAAGTGAAGTGAAAAGTCCTTCGGGGCTATCTCTTACGTGTGCTGGAGGAGCATTTCACAGCCGTCGGTTTCAACAGTCCTTCAGGGCTGTCCCCTTCGAGTGTTGGTGAAGCATTTCACAGCAGGCTGTTTCAACAGTCCATCAGGGCTGTCCCTTACCTAACTGATGGGACATATCATTGCAAGCTTTTAATAGTCCTTCAGGGCTGACCCTTACGTAACTGGTGAAACATTTCACAGCAGGCTGTTTATTGGAGGCATCGGTCTCCAAGGTCAGCAAGGCACTGCGTTGTTCTGTTGCGCCTTCCCTGGGATGGTTTGGAAGCAGAGAACTCTTAGCTAGAGTTGTGCTGTCTTCAACTGTCAGTGAAACAGCATCGAGTGAGGATGCGGGATGCACATGGCAGTTGCTTGACGGTGGCTGTTTTTTTCGCCGGTGGGCTCTGCAGTCATGAAATATGAGCCACTCATGGGAACGCTCTCGTGGAAGTTCTGTCGTGTCTCATCCGTGGCCATTACACAATGGCATCTGCCAGGGAGCAGTTATATTTCTTGACGTTTTAAAAAAAGACCAGGACTTCTATTTAGGATGTCCATACCACCTAAACTGGAAAGTGTCCACCTAAAGTCGAATCCACGATTCCTGCCAGCCGTTCCGACACTTTGTCCACTCGCCTTCTATATACGATTGCGGCAGCTGACTGCGGTTGACCAACGTGTTCTTCAAGGTCTCTGGCTGACAGCACGTTCATCTTGCCAAGCACCGTAGACCGTGCTTGTTTCATGATAAATACCACAATGCTGCAGGTTCAGAGTGTACCCTGCACCAATAATGATATAACAAAAGAACTCCATTGCCGTTTGGTATGTTCTCTCTATAATGATCTTCAGTATATAAATGATTTTGATGTCAAACAGATGTCACAAAAGAGTCAACTGAATTGAAATTGCCAGTTTAACTTCATGAGAGAATCAAAAGCTCATATATTGTACGTTCTCTGTCTGTCTGCTAATCTGTTTGTCTGTCTGTCTGTCTGTCTGTCTCTCTCTCTCTCTCTCTCTCTCTCTCTCTCTCTCTCTCTCTCTCTCTCTCTCTCTCTCTCTCTTTTTTATCTGAATTTGTGTCTTCCAGTTCGTCTGTGATTTACGTCTGTCTCTGTCTGTGTGTGTGTGTGTGTGTGTGTGTGTGTGTGTGTGTGTGTGTGTGTGTGTGTGTGTGTGTGTTGCGTATATTTCTTTTACTGTCCTTTCTGGGCATGTATGTGTGCGCGCTTGCATACGTGCATTTTTTGGACGCGCTGTTGTTTATGTGTATGTGTATGCGTGGGTGCGTGCGTGCGTGCGTGTGCGCTTGCATGTGCGCGTGCGTATGTGCGTCCGTGTCTTGTGTGTGTGTGTGTGTGTGTGTGTGTGTGTGTGTGTGTGTGTGTGTGTGTGTGTGTGTGTTTCCAGTGAACAAAGGAAGGCCCCAGGCAGTTTGTCTGGAAAATATACCAGCAAGAAACCTGCAGCAGTGATTTTTCCCCAACACAAATGAAGTATTTTAAGTCAAGGCCTTGCTTCTAAAGTGTTCATTCTCTCAAAGAAAATAAAGTTCCTCTGAACAGTTTGATAGGTGTTTCCTCTCAATCAGTCAGAAACAAAGGATGCAGTAAGGAGCCCTGATCTCTCTCTCTCTCTCTCTCTCTCTCTCTCTCTCTCTCTCTCTCTCTCTCTCTCTCTCTCGCTCGCTCGCTCGCTCTCTCTCTGTATTTGTGTGTGTGTGTGTGTGTGTGTGTGTGCGTGCGTGCGTGCGTGCGTGCGTGCGTGCGTACGTGCGTGTGTGTGTGTGCGCGCGCGCGCGTTTCAGGTCGGTATGTGAGACAGACAATCTGCTCAACTCTGTATTTGTGACCTCATGACAAGTTGGTCACCCATTTCACTGCCTCAAATGCCAACATGACTGGCAACTATTGGAATGTATTTGAAGTTAAAAGATTTTTTTCTTTCAATATTGTACGTATAATGAACGAAATTAATATAATTCAGAATGATGAGATCTGCAAGAAAACTATGTTTTAGTACATATCAAACGATATATAAGTATGCATGCATAAAATACAAAATACCTTGATCTTTAACGAAAACTAACAAACTGTATAGAAAAGGAAATTTTCAGGTGTTCCCTCTGTGTCCATCGCTTGATCTCAAACAGTTTCTGAACAGAGAGAGAGAGAGAGAGAGAGAGAGAGAGAGAGAGAGAGAGAGAGACAGACAGACAGACAGACAGACAGACAGAGAGGGGGTGGACAAGAATAGGTTGAAAGATTCATAAAGAGAGGCAGCAATACCTTTTACTCTGCCTCTGTAGTATTTGATAAGGATATCACATTCAGTTTTTCTACAGTTGATCATCTTTGAATATGTTACATCTAGCAGCCTTTCATGCCTGTATTTTTTTAACCACATACACGTAATTACATCATACAACAGTTATAGCCATAAATAAAATCATTCATGGGACAAACAACATACATATACACTCATCATCGTTGGGGGTTTCCACTTTCATTTAGTTGACGTCTTTCCTCTGTGCCCTGTTATGGCCCTTTGCGGTCGGCTGGGCTATAGGCAGCATTACCTCCTCTTGCTGAAGGTGTACACATGTCGGTCTTCTGCAGCTTTCTCCCTCTGTTGTCTCCACTCCCTATTCACTGCACTGTCACCTTTCTGTTCATATACACAAACCGAGTCGACCGTTAGGTTGAAACAGGTGTTCATGCAACTGGTCTTTAACGAGTGATTAAATGGTGACATACGTTATTATCCGTTCACACAGATACGTAATGGAAGAGCAAATACGCACATACACACGCAGGCACACTGACTAAATGATGACACACGGCATTATCTGTTCATTTAGATAAATAATGTAAATGGACGCACGTACGCACATGACTTTCATACGCACGCACGTACGTACATGACTTCATACGCACGCACGTACGCACATGGCTTTCATACGCAAGCACGTACGCACACGACTATATTATATATATATATATATATATATATATATATATATATATATATATATATATATATATAGTGAACTACTTAGACATAACACTTGACCTCAACAACCACATATATAAACCATACAAGAAACCTAATGACACACCCATTTATGTAAACATCAATAGCAACCACCCACCATCTATACTAAAAAACCATACCCAGTGGCATAAACAAGAGATTATCTAATCTGTCACATAATGAAAGAGTATTCAACAATGCAGCAGCAGAATACCAAGAGGCATTGCAAAAAAGTGGTTACAGCTACAAACTACAATACAACCCAGATAACAACATGAACAAAAAAAAAAAAAGCAGGAAAAGGAAAATCATATGGTACAACCCTCAATATGATGGTCGAGTAAAAACAAACGTAGGAAAAGAATTTTTCAAAATTTTGACAGCATCCTTCCCAAAAGAACACAAATTGTCCAAAATATTCAACAAGAACACCATCAAACTATCATATTCATGCATGCCTAACCTAAAAATATAATTGATTCATCCACAAAATGAAAAGCAACACAGCAAAGAAGGGTGAAGAAAGGAAATCCCGCAATTGTGCTAAAAAAGAACAGTGTCCCTTAAGCAACAAATGCCTCTATAACAACATTGTATACCAAGCCACTGTGACATCAGAAAATGAAAAAGAAACATACATAGGGATCACTGAAAATCACTTCAAAACCGGATACGCAAACCATAAACAGTCATTCAACAAAGAAAAATACAAAAACCAAACAGAACTGAGCAAATATTTTGGAGACTAAAGACAAAAAAATATAAACTATAACATATCCTGGAAATCATAAAAAGGGCATCACCATACAACAACATTTCAAAAAGATGCAACCTATGTTCAACAGAAAAATGGTTAATACTATGCAAACCATACTTAGCAACCCTAAATACTAAAGTAGAAATAGTAAACAACTGCAGGCACAAATGGAAATCGTTGTCAGCAAACGCACCCTGAACTGTAAACAAACCCCAGAAAACGAACAATACGTGCAGCCAACCCGCACGTGCAAAACAGTGACATCAGGCCATATAACACCGGCAGTAGGCGCCCCAAAACCATCCTGACGAGAGCGCTGGCTCGAAACAGATCTGTTGGTTTTAAAACTTCCTTTTATCACCCTATTTTTAACAGATGTTGCTCCCAAGGGGTTGAGCACCTTACGATTTTTATTAGGCGTTTTAGCAGTATTTTTGATATATATATTATATATATATATATATATATATATATATATATATAATATATATATGCACGCACATACGCACATGATTTTCGTATGCACGCAAGCACATGGCTTTCAAGTCAGGTGTATTTTGACAGCTGAAAAAAGTTTGGCCACTGACCTGCATAAGATCTGACAGATAAAAAAGCACATAGATATTTTCATATCCGAACTCAGTTAAACAAAAAACAAAATGAAGATCACACTGTCGATGCTTTGTCTGTAGTGTGTGCTGACGTCAGCTGAGGGACGGTGGTATGGAGGTCGCCATGCTTTAGGTCATTCATGACATCCGGGAAAACACACAGGAGTGCAATAGGTGTCAACAAATTTGTAAATCAGTAAATGATTAGGGAGTGATTAAAATAAAACAAAACAATAAAACACTTTGAATTAACTGATGACACAAACAAACAAATCAACACACAACGACATAAATAACAAATAAGAAAAAATGCATAAATGGCTTCCAGATTCGTGTTAAAACCAACATCAACATTGCAAGATGGTTTAAACATCAATTGATGATTGCAACTGTTCGTATCATTATTGCGTTCAGTTTTTTTTTTTTCCCTTCATGTTTTTTTTTTTTATTTTTTTTATTTTTTTTTTTTTTATAGCAAAAATGCAACGTATGAAGTTTCCTGAACAATTGCTCCCGTGGGGTTTACCATAGTTAACTACATACAGATGCGCTAGTTCTTTACACATGCAGATCCACGTGTAGGCTACATGCACGATACATGTAAACCTGACCATGCTCAGGCGTGCATGATCATACGCTTACACTTCAAGATGCACGCACTTTGTTCACCGTGCTTACATACGCACATGCACACATACATGTACATGTATATACTCACACACATAAATAAGATGGTAAGGATTTACTTGACGGGGCAGCAAAGTAGAAGGGCTAAAAGATCAAACAAATCAGTAGAACTATATGTACGATCCCGTGTTTGAGAATCTTTGCCTTTTGAGTCACTTAAAATATGTCTAAAGTATGATTTTGGGCCCTTAAAGAACTCTCAGTAAGTAATACTCTAAAGAAAATATGAGAATTTTATACGAAAAAAAAAAAATAATGGCAAAATGTTCGCGGTCTTGTTATATCAATTTTCTAAATATTGAACTTTAACATTTTAAAATCAAATTCAATAAGAACTTTAAATTTCCTTGTGGTCAAAAGCTCTGACACTAGCATGTGCTTTCTGCGCACCAAATTTTACAAAGCATCTAGCCACATGTTCATGGCACGTCACCATCAGCCGCTCTTTCCATACTTGCCTAAGTGGCAGACACTACCCTGTCATATATGCGTTGGCCCATTCAGCTCGTTCCTGTAATGTTTGTTCGTATCTGAAATCACATTAGAACATGGACGTGGCGGATGCATTCTTGCCTACACACACGTGAAAGTGACAACTGAAGGCATCATTCATGAATCATCGGCATAAGAGCAGTTTTGCATGAATCCTCACATGTGAAACGCGACTCTTTCGATTCAACAAATATACCCATTGGAATGTGAAAATATTTATGGATGTCCTCTTTGAGTAACTTCAAGAGAGCAGAGGTGATGCACATTGTAATGGAGTCCTATTTTGTTCAATAAAACATCTTTAAAAAGGAAAGGGGGGGGAAGAGTGAGAGAGAGAGAGAGAGAGAGAGAGAGAGAGAGAGAGAGAGAGAGAGAGAGAGAGAGAGAGAAGGAAGAGACAGGGGGACAGGGGGAGGGCTTTTACTGAGAGATGAGCAGAATCGATAATATGTACAAGGATACGCATTCTCCTACATGATAACGTGCCTACAACTAACAGAAAAGAACCATGGCTAGTAACAGCGCTGACACATCATATTACAGTATATACGGATACTCATAAAGCAAAGACCTACCTGCTTTACGTTTTGGTTTAGGAGTCCAGTCCTAATCCGAGTCCAGTTCCACAGGGTCCTTCACTGCGTGTTTCGGCAGTCCCCGTCTGGGCTTCATGAAGTCCGGCTTCAATGCTAGCAGTCCTGCATCAGTGAAAGACACAACGTCTACAGCCACCTTCTTCCTTGATGACCACTGTCCACATTCGTGTTCTTTCATTCACCAGTGCTGTCTGCATTCATTTCACTTCAGAGATGACCATTGTCCACATTCGTGTTCTTTCATTCGCCAGTGCTGTCTACATTCATTTCACTTCAGAGATGACCATTGTCCACATTCGTGTTCTTTCATTCACCGGTGCTGTCTACATTCATTTCACTTCAGAGATGACCATTGTCCACATTCGTGTTCTTTCATTCACCAGTGCTGTCTACATTCATTTCACTTCAGAGATGACCATTGTCCACATTCGTGTTCTTTCATTCACCAGTGCTGTCTACATTCATTTCACTTCAGAGATGACCATTGTCCACATTCGTGTTCTTTCATTCACCAGTGCTGTCTACATTCATTTTCATTTCAGTGATGACCGCTGTCCACATTTGTGTCCCTTCATTCATCAGTACTGTCTACATTCATTCTACGGATATGAAGTTGGTAGTGTACACTCATTTTTCATCTAGAAAAAGCTGTCAGCATAAAACTGAACTGAACACGCGAAGCTTTGTTTATAAAGAAGAAAAAAAAAAGATGAATCTGAAAGCGTGCATTCATCATTCAACAATGAATAAGATGTCGGTACAGTACACATGCACACAACACGCTAAGCTTGAGCGTGCGTGCCTGTGTGCATGTGTGTGTCCGCCCTCCATCCTCAAACCACAGACACCCCCCCCCCCCCCCCCCCCCCCCCGTATTCACTTTCCTCTCTCTCTCCCCAGTGGAAAAAGAACCAACAAATGAATATGAAAATTTACAAGTGAGCCAATGCTGGCCTGGTTATGTCCGTCATAGTGTACTGTGCATACAGGTATAAGCTTCGCTTTTTTGCAATAGTTAAAATTGCACAATATGGTGCGCAAACACCAAATCAAAAGCATACCCACACCCCTTCACCTCCAAAATTCTGATCAGTAACAAATCCAGCCACACAACAAATCAACGACACTAGGTTCTAATGTCAAATGACTTTCCACTGGAACCAGTGAAAGGAAAACTTTGCACCTGAACACCTCAGTACATACAATGCTATTAACACATGTGTAATATATTCAATCTTACGAGAAAACTTCAAAAGATTGTCCGTGCTTTCTCATTTTACGTATTTGACAACGCATATCATAGAGCTATCGTCTACAACATGTCAGACAAATCCAAGCTTATTCGGACAATCTCTCATTCCTCATCAAGACAGGCGACTCGCTACCACATTAACTTTTCTGTATGTCACACTCAGCTTGATTTTACAAAGAATATCCTAATGGCATTTGATAAACATTAAAAGATTACATAACAACTCACTACACGCTACCATCAATTGACTGCTTTAAACATTTTGTATACTCACCAAACTGCAACATCATTTCATAGCTCAGACGTATGTTCTTAAAATGCTTTTTTTCCCAGATCGCACATAATTATGTGCGTATTCATCATTGGAAACGAATTCTTAAATGGAAACGTCAATGGTCATTTTTTGCTGAAATCCTTCTTTCCCTGCAACACATAGCATAAATCCATGTGAGTAGAACTGCTGGTTAAATGATTTCAGGCTAGCTAGCCCTATACCTTTCGTTTTTTAGCATGTGTGCTTTGACGTCTTTGGTCGTCAAATGCCACCCTGGGTGACCCGTGAACACAACTAAAATTTTACCTTCAGTTATAAATTCTCTAGTATAATTGTTCATATACTGCCAGACATCAATGCAGTACAAACATCACGTCCTTAGGTTCATTAGCATTGGCAGAGCACTGAAGACCAAGTACTTTTATTTCACAGAAGTTGTCTGGCCATTCATTTCCTGCTTCATGTAAGACATAGGACAGACTGAAGTAATGTGTGGGTCTTGACGGATTATGGCATTTTAAACGGTAGGAAAAGCGCCCTGTCGATATTTGTCATGCGTGTGTGTGTGTGTGTGCGTGCGTGCGTGCGTGCGTGCGCGCGCGCGCGCGCGCGCGCGCGCGCGCGCGCGTGTGTGTGTGTGTATGTGTGTGTGTGTGTGTGCGTGCGTGCATGTATCCCTGCGTGCGTGCATATGTTCCTGCAGGATATTTTTGTTTATTATTAGAATGCTTCTGATGAAATCAAAGTATGGACTTACCAAAACCGATATATGGGGATAGTTGAGTTATACATACAGAACTGGATGCTGAAAATCTGTCATCTCTACTGTGGAGAGAAAGCAATCTTTCAGGAGGTATCGAGCTGGCCTCTTGACCTTTCTACCCTCCCTGGCACAGTTTGCAGCTTTAGACGGTGTAGGCACATATTTGACCATTCTACACTTTCCTTCACCCTGCTACTTTAAAGTGTAGGTTTACATACTGACCTTTCTACACTTTCCTGCTACATGATACTTTGAGATGCACGCTTACATACTGACCTTTCTACACTTCCCTGCTACATGCTACTTTGAGATGTACGTTTACATACTGACCCTTTCTACACTTTCCTACACACACTACTTTTGAGTGTGGGCTTACACACTGACCACTCTATCCATTTCCAGCACACTGCTACTTTATGATATGTAAGTTTTCCATGTTGAATTTTCACCTTGAAAACAATACATTTACAAAGTTCCTTACGTTGCTGTGTAGCATTTTATTCAACAGGCATGAATCACAGTCTTTCAATGCAAGGTTTCTCTCGTAATCTTGTTAAGGGCTACGCTTACTATACATATTATGTAGGTATGACACAAGAGCCGTCTACCACAAGGATCTATGTCATGTCTTCGTGAAAAGGATTTCACAAATCATTAAAGGCGTTTACTCAGTCCTATCAAACTTGTCAGTCGGAATCAATTAATTTGTCAAACAAAATAATACACAAAGGCAAGTTTCCACTCGAGTAGTATCACCCTTAACATTTCATTTTAACCACGTTTATACTCACTAAGCCCACGTCAGATGTCTCCATTGTCCTATGTTCAACAGCTGTTGGAAAAGAAAAAAAAATACTTCAGATCATTAAACCCGTGTGTGCCTAAGCGCGTATATGTGCGCGTGTGTGAGTGTGCGATAGAGGGGCCAGAAGGCGAGAATGGGGGAAATGAAAGGAATGGTGGGCCATAATAGGAACAAAGGAATACGCATACACGTGAGCAAGCATGCAGACTTGCCTGCTAGCGTCATGCGCGCACTGCACGCACGCGCGCGCGCGCGCGCGCGCGCACGCACACACACACACACACACACACGCGCGCGCGCGCGCGCGCGCGCGCGTGCACACACACACACACACACACACACACACACATACGTACCCCCCTTCCCCCCCCCCCTCCCCCCCCACACACACAGTCACACACACACACACACACACACACACACACACACACCACACACACACACACACACACACACACACGCATACAAACACAAACAAACAAACACACACACACACACACACACACACACACACACACACACACACACACACACACACGCACACATGCACGCGCGCGCTCCCTTACGCATGCACACACACACACACACACACACACACACACACACACACACACACACACACACACACACACAGAGAGAGAGAGAGAGAGAGAGAGAGAGAGAGAGAGAGAGAGAGAGAGAGAGAGAGAGAGAGAGAGAGAGAGAGAGATTCTGAGTCTAATGCTGCATACCTAGACCCCTGAGAAAGGTGATACGCGTGAAGGCAAAGCTCTCATCTCTAACATTCATCTAAAAGCAATGGGTCTGGAATGCATCATAAACCTATGACGTCCATCTTTTCTGTTTCTTTTTCAAATATTAGTAGAAAGGATTTAGGTAAATTCAAGAACTGGCTCTGTTAATGCCAGTACTCTGACCCTGTGCATGAAATGTGTGATATGGTATCCCATGTTGACTTCCACTGTTCACGAACTTCGGATGAAAGTATATTTAGGGAATCAAGGGTTACTACTATGAACTCTTTTGGTCGTTATTTGGTCACTGTGTGTGAAATGTTTGGTTTGTTTACTGTAAATGGCTTGCGAGCATTAACATTTTCAGGCGATTTAACGTATGTTTTTCCAACCGGTATAGCGTTCTAGATTACTTCATTGTTTCACATGGGCTACATTCTAACTTTAACATAGTTTATAAAGTTCAATCAAAAACATGCAGAGGTGGCTTAGCATTTACTGGTGACAGTAATGAATGTGTTGTCGAAAGAAAAGAAATGAACCAGACTACTATTTGAAAGTATAAATGTGAGGACCAAAAGCATGCTATGTTTTCCGCTTTGATGCAAACCGAGTATGTCAAAGGTCTGTTGAACGAGGGCAACATGTTTAATTGAGTCTGATATAAACCATGCCCCGTGCAGACTTCATGAATGCTTCAGATATGCTGGAGAATGTATGAGGAAATCTATGTTCCTTGGAACCGAGAAAAATAGGGTCTGCTTTGACCTTGAGTGCAAACAAAGCAGAACATTATTAACAATAGATTTACACAAGACCTCAAGGTCCCATAATGATAAAGGACAGGGCAGCACTTTGTGTAAAGAGAACAGCCTATAAGGAGTTACTTAGGCAAAAGAAAAATGACATAAAGGAAATGTTATATTGTCTTTACAAGATAACTTGAAGAATCCCAAGAAATTCTGGGATACCATTCGATCTGTCAAACTAAATCTACCAAATCAACGAACTCTGGTATAACCACTTTAATAATGTATTCAATAGTGTAGCAAATGAAAATGTTCTGGGCAATGTTGGTAGCGATCGATTTGAATGTCTCCCACGCTGACTTTCATATTAACACTGACCCTGTCAACGAGAAAATATCTGATAATGAAATAAAAGTGCAATCAAAGCATTAAAGAGACAAATATCAACTGGACCGGATGGTATGCTAGGATAATTTTACAAATACAGTTTTAATATTATTGTGCCATTTTTGACTAAATTTTTCAACTATATTTTTGACAATGGCCTGTATCCAGGTGAATAGTCTTTTTGAATTTTACAACCTGTATTTAAGAAAGGGGCATACCTGCCAACTACAGGGGAATCTCACTGCTGAATGTATGTAGCATATTATATAGGTTTGAGTTAAATAAAAGAGTTACTAAATGGATCGATGATAACCAATAAACGGCGAAGAACTGGATTTAGAGCAAAGCACAGTACATCATGTTTCTACGCTCGTGGCATTGGTTCAGAAACAACATGTAAGACACAGAAAATTATATGTTGCTTTATCGATTTACGTAAAGCATTTGATACAGTACAGCTGATAGACAGAAACTATGTAAAACTATAAATAACTATGGTATTAATGAAAAAATTGCCTAGGCAACTGAACGAATGCACGCTGTTGTTAAGACTCGTGTTCAGGCAGGTGGTGATCTATCTGAAATTTTCTTCTGCCCACATGGCCTTAAGCAAGGTGAAGTATATGCTCGCCTGTCCTGTTTTCCTTGTTCATTAATGAACTAACTAAAGATGTCATCAGTAATGGTGGACATGGAATTGAGCTGTATCCTGATATTGTAGAGCTGTTTATTCTGCTCTTCGCTGACGAAGTAGCATTGTTTTCGGATAGTGTCATAAGTCTGCAGACACAACTAAATATACATTACGTCTAAGCGCCTCGATCTTATAATTAGCCTGAAGAAATCTAGTAGTTTGTTACAGAAATGGTGGATATCTTTCCATGAATGAAAAATGGTATTTTGGAGAAGAGAAGTTAGAAATTGTGAGCATGTACAAATATTTAGGAATATATCTAACAATAAAGCTATGTTTTCAGCCCACGATACAAGATCTCGCATATCACGCCGAAAAGAGTATTTCTGTTATTATGAAACTCCCTATGGTCCATTGGAGAACATTCTCCAAAATGTATCTTGAAAATGTTTGATTGTCAAATTCAGCCAATTTCTACGTACGGCTCAGAAATTTTGGGACAGGCACATGACCAAGAGTGCATAGAAAGAGTGCATTTGTCTGCATTGGTTTATGGGTGTTCATCCACAGTCTCCAAGACATTTAGTATATGGAGAGAAATTAGTAGGTTTCCCATTTTTGTCAACACATATTCTAGGTGTGTTACATTTTGGCTGCAGGTGGTATATATAAATGATGATAGGCTTCAAAAAAGGTGTATAGAATGCTTTTGTCCCTACAGAGGCAAACCTGTACCAGATGGGCCTGCAACGTTCGCAATGTTTTATATGAATTTGGTTTTGGTGTCGTTTGGGAGGCACAGTGTGTTGGTAGCATTAATTTGTTTATGAGAGAACGCAAACAGAGATTGATGGATTGGATT
>JADBJO010006063.1:42500-47500 GCA_016801955.1 Conus betulinus
GTATAGTGAAGTCGTCTTCACTGGAGCAAGTCTGTAAAGATGGAGAAAATGTGAGCCTGGAATGCTGTCTTTAGTGTATTTGGTGGAGGAGGATGTGTAGTCTAGGTATGCATGTGCATCAGTGGGTTTGTAGAAAATGGAAGTTTTGAGTAGGCTATCTTCGAGGGAGATGGTGATATCTAGGAACTTAACTGACTGCGAAATGGTGTAGGTTAGTTGTATGGATGGGTCATAGGTCAGGGCAAAGTTGAGGAAGTTGAGGGATCTTGTTTGGGCATGGATGTGGCTTCCAGTCCATCATCAATGTACCTATTGTATAATTCTAGTGTGGGGCTTGTATATGTGGTTAATAGGCGGTGTTCCAAGTGTCCCATGGTCAGGCAGGCATAGGATGGTCCCATTTTGGTGCCCATAGCAACACCACTATTTTGTGAGAATGTGTGATTGTTGAATTGAAAGGTGCTGAGGATGAGGACTAATTCTGCACGTCTGACCAATGTAGTGGTGTGAGGGTGTTGTTGGTGGGGCGCCGTTTGTTGAGCAAGAATGTGAGGGCCTGGAGTCCATGGGCGGGGGGGGGGGGGGGGGGGGGGTAGAGGTGTAGAGTGTAGAGTGACACCACGTCAAGTGTGAAGAGGACAAAAGTTAAAAAGTGGGGTTTGTGTTGTATGAATTGATCATGTTGAATGTGTGGTTGTGTCTTTGATATATGTCGGGAGGCTCTGTGTTACGGATTAAAAAGGAGAAAGTCTAAGTACTGTGAAATGTGTTCCTTGGGGCAGCCACAAAAAGAAACAATGGATCTGCCAGGTGTGCTGTTGTTACGCATTTTTGGAAGCTGGTAGAAGGTAGACTGTTTAGTGTTTGTCGTGGTCGGTAGGTTGGCTGTGGTCGACAGATTGTTGAGTATGATTTCTTCTTTGATTGAGTTTGCAATGAGTTTCTGGTGGTGTTGGAGGGGTAATGTTGTGAGTGGTGTGTGGACATTTGTGTTAGACAGTTGTTTTGTGCTTCTACAGTTGTTTGTCCCAGACCACAACTGCACCACCATTGTCTGTTGGCTTGATGACTATGTCCTGTCGTTCGCGTAATGATTTGATGGCTTTCTGGTGATCTTGTGAAAGGTGACAATGTTGGACAGGTTTGGATTTCATTTGGCTGATGTCCTTTTTTGCTTTTTTTTTTATTGGGGGGGGTGTGAAGGGGTGGGGGGGGGGGTGGGGGTCTAGAACTGAACCTTGCTGGATTTTTTGGAGAATGGTTGGTGGAGCACTGGGATTTGAAACAGTTGAGTGAAAATGTCAGAGTTCTGTGGTGGTGGGGGCCTATGTATGTCTTAGAATGTTGCAATCCAATGAAGTTTCCTTAAGAATCTTTCCACATCAAGATGGTTCTGGTATTTATTGGTGGTGGGTTAAATGGGGATGAATTTCAAGCCTTTTGCCAAGACTTACCTTTCATCGTCAGAGAGGGGAAGATTCTCTGGGATGCAGTAGACAAGGTGGAGATAGTGATCAGATGCTGTAGTGGGATCAAGATTTGGGTTGGGAAGGCTGAGTGGTCAGGGCGAATTGTTGTGTTTCTTTTGTAACTGTGAACGTTTGTCTTGTTTGGTCTGGTTTGTAGTGGTTGTGAATGAGCTGGTTGTGTGTATGGATGAGTTGTTGAGTTTGGAGGCAGAGGCTATGGGCATGATAATTCTGATTTGTTGTTTGATGATGGGGAAGGTTGGAGAGAGATTTCAGGATTGAACTGAATGTTTCTATAAGTGTCAACATGAGTTTGCAGTTGGCTTGAGAGTGGTGTTATGGAGGTTGGGTGGGGTGTGTGGGAAAGTGAAAAGCCACGAGTAATGATGATGTGCAGTCTAAGGCATTGTTTACAAAAGTTGAGATGTGTTGCTGATGTGGTTTGCTGAAACTGTGTTTTGGCATAGCCCAGTGCAAACAGCTGGGTGGTGCGTGGCAAAAAAAACTGAATGGACTTGCAGAAAAACTGGCATCAGTATGGGAGAACATTGGGGTGGCTGGTACTGTGATGTCGTATTAGTTGTTGTTGAGCAGGTAGTGGGACAAAGAAGGGCTGGGGAAATCAAGAATGCCGAATGATGATTGCAAGTACGTAGCCAGGAATGGATCTGAAACCAAATGGAATGAGGGACAATGAAAACCAAAATCAAATGAAGGACAATGAGAATCAGAAGTGGCTTACAGCGTTCACAAGTGCACTTAGAGAATCAAAGACATGACGTGAAACACAACACGACAAACGGCACCAGTCAGTATCGGTAAAGGTTATGTTTCAAAATGGAGTGAATAAGGGCGGAAAAGGAAAAAAAAAAGAAGCAAAATTTCGAAAATTGGAGTGTGTGTGGTGTGTGTGTGTGTGGGGGGGGGGGGGGGGGGGGGGGGGGGGGGGTTGGTTACCGCCAAGGACATAGACAAGATACTTGATAAGTCACAATGCATTTCGACCTCTTGGGTCTTCTTCAGGCAAAAGCAAATTACATTTAGGACAGTGAGAACGAAGAACGAGAAACCACTTATGTTCTCTTATTTGAACACGATGAAAATGGCCGCCAGATGAAATGAAAACCACCCAGGACAGAATCATAGGAGATGAAAATAGTAAGGGAGAGGGGGGGGGGTTAAGAAAACATTGGATTTGTAGCTTGTTTTGTAGAATGGTATTATATGTCAGTGATGGTATTGATTATGGTGGATTGATAACACACACACACACACACACCCCGCCGCCCAGTAAAATAAAAATAATAAGAATAAGTATATAAAATTAAAAGAAGATCAAATTAAAAATTAATGCATAACTGAATAGAATCATTAGAGAAAGAAAGAAATAGATAAACAAATAACTACTTTAATGGGTAGTGATTGTGATGATAGTAAGTAGTTATGTGTGGGTAGATGTATGTGGGGGCGTGGGTAATGCTAATAATGATTGGAAGGGAATGGAAATGATCAATGGATTATAAGGTATCGCTGAGGGCAGGGGGTGGGGAAGAGGGCAATGGGAGAGGGGGAGAGAGAAAGAGAGGAGAGGGAGAGTTCACATCTGTCCACCTACTCATAGTTTACATAGGTGTGTGTGTGTGTGTGTGTGTGTGTGTGTGTGTTGTGTGTGTGTGTGTGTGTGTGCTGTGTGTTGGGGGGGGGGGGGGGGGATTCATGCATATAGTATTGTTGAAAAGGAAACAATACTATGGGATGGTGTTCATTGTAGCAGGCGAAACAATGTGGTGGCATAATTGCCGACTTTGATGGGTGATGATTGTGATGACAGTAGTAATGTGTGGGCAGTTGTATGTGGAGGAGTGGGTAATGCTAATAATGTTTGGAAGGGAATGAAAATGATCAAAAGGTGATAAGGTATTGTTGGGGGTTTGGGGAGAAGGGATGGGGAGAGGGCAATGAGAGAGAGAGAGAGAGAGAGAGAGAGAGAGAGAGAGAGAGAGAGAGAGAGAGAGAGAGAGATCACATCTCTCCGCCCACAAATAGTTTCCATTCCCTTGTCTGTTGACATTATGTCCCCCCTCTGTGTATAGGTATGCTAGGTTGAGTGTGTGTCTCCCCTGTGTATATATTCTCCTGGGTCAACACTCTCCTAGTCAATGTTCCCTCGCTCAATATCACCCCCGCTCAGTATTCTCCCCGCTCAATACTCCCCATGCTCGATACTCCCCATCCTTGTCCCTGCTTAATACTGCCCCTGCTTAATATTCCCCTGTTCAATACTTCCCCTGCTTATATCCTGTCTGAATTCTCCCCTGCTTTATGCTG
This sequence comes from Conus betulinus, assembly GCA_016801955.1. Classification (NCBI taxonomy): domain Eukaryota; kingdom Metazoa; phylum Mollusca; class Gastropoda; order Neogastropoda; family Conidae; genus Conus; species Conus betulinus. The sequence continues at coordinate 46,298 of JADBJO010006063.1, forward strand.
TCCATTCTCAATAACCCTTCCCCCAGCTCTCGCTGCTCCATACTCCCTCTGCTCAATACATCCCCTGCTCAACGCCCCTTGCTCGATACTTCCCCTGCTCATCCCCCACCCCCGACCCTTCATGCTACTCTCTACTCGACACTCTCTTGCTCAATACTTAACCCTAAATGGTCTCCCTGCTCAATACCTCCTCTGCTCAAAACCTTCTTTCCCTCCACGCTTTTTATTCAGGTAGTGTAAGAACTTACATATGCACAGAAAGAAGACAGTGCGCGGAGATTAATGAGCATATCTATGGATGACATACATAGACATTCTTTTCTTATATTTCAAATATTTATGCGATGTAACTACGTTAACCAACTTCCCTAAAGTCATACATTAATGCACAGTAGCACATATTTCAAGCTAACAGACGTACATGCATTTTTCCAATCTAGATTTTAAAAAATCTTTTAAATGTACACACATAACGAATAAATTCCAATATAAATGGCATGAAGTTCACAAATATGATATAAGGCTATAAAATGCATGACATAAATTATTACCTCAACTCATCGAATCATGGCATTCGAAGAAAATAAGTTATGCAGACACACTTTGATTTCTCATTATTTTATCGAGGCTCCCAGGTCTTGGACGAAGTTAAATAGAAAAAAACAAAGAGAGCATACAGTACTTACCATTCACACACACACACACACACACACACACACACACACACACACACACACACACACACACACACACACACACACACACACACACACACACACACACGCGCGCGCGCGCGCGCGCACGTACGCACGCGCGCGCACGCACGCACGCACGCACGCACGCACGCACACACACACATACACCACCACACACACACACACACACACACACACACACACACACACACACACACACACAATCTTTGATATCGAGATCTTGCCTTATTTTGGGTGCTACTACTTCAACACACGAAACAAATAGATAGGGAGATATAGGATCCCTTTGACGGCAACCTCTTCCAATTGCAAAACTAGAAGACACTTTCCCGTTCACTATTACGTAAGACTTTATCTTATCGTAAAAAGATTATATCCATCGTTGCATTCCTTTTTTCCGAATCCGAATGCACCCAGAATTGTATTCATATATGACCAGTTAATTGAATCAAAAGCTTTCTCGAAATCGACAGAAATTAATAACCCT
>JADBJO010006063.1:75000-86797 GCA_016801955.1 Conus betulinus
TTGAAACATTATTTGTAAGGCTCCGCCGAAAAACGTAGACAAACGAATCACAAGACAAAACACGAGACGCGTTTCCACCTCTTAGGTCTACTTAGGCAAGACGCACAACACCCAGGACAACGAAAATGAAGAACGAGCAATCGTTTATCTTCATCCTATTGGTTTTAAGACGGGCGTTGAATGCTCGGAGCCTTATAAGTTCGTTTTTTTTTTGTTTGTTTGTTTTTTTTTTAATTTGTTTAGATTTCCGCCTGCTGTTGTCTTGCTTTGCAAATAAATAGCATTGAATCTTGCCAGCTGTAGCACAGTGAGAAAGCTCAATACAATATATATATATATATATATATATATATATATATATATATATATATATATATATATAATATCAACCCCCACCCCACCCCCTCTTAGTATTATTATCTATCCATCTTAACCACAACCGTCACATATACCACACCACCCCTCTAAATTAACTACACAAACGCCCATCGCCTCACTCCTCCCCCCCCCCCTCCACGCACCCCCCCCCCCCCCCCCCACACACACACACACACACCTCCTTTTCCTCTCCCATAATCCTCTCTGTCATTTCCTTCTGGCGGCCATTCTCCACATGGACATCAGATAAGTCTCTCGTCGGTCTTTGTTTGTACTGTCCTAAATGTTAAATGTGATCTATTTGTTTTGCTTGAAGAAGACCCAAGAGGTCGAAATGCATCGTGTCTTGTCCTGTGCTTTGTTTGCCAATGTCCTTGGCGGTAACTAACCCCCTCTCTTTCAAAATTTGCTTCGTTCTCCGCCATCAGTCGCTCCATTTTGAAACGAAAAAAAAGAAAGAAAGAAAAGAAAAAATGTTGAATCTTCCCGACCCCTTTTGAGAGTCCTTGACGCGGTGGGCTTCTGTCTTGGCAGAGTAACAGTGGGGGTACGGGCTGGAGTACCCACTGGGAAGATGACAACTCCGCGCCAAACTCCTCATCCAACCCCCGTTCTACGTCACTGCTCCTCCAACTTCTCTCCTTCGCTAGCGTCGGCTGCTCGCTGGGCTCAGTTACCTCCCTTCACTCCTCCATTCCGATGACGTCAATTCCGCAACAGACATCCGTAGTCCCGTTTTATTTTTTTTCTATGGCGACGACTTTCGCTTTCATAGGAAGAAACTAGTGAAGGGAGACATTTTTTTTTTTCTAATGATACTGGGGAGGATGTTTTCTATTCGTTGATTACTTAGACATCGCTGTCATGAAAATAGTTACGAAGGCAATAAGGAAATAAAAAGAAAAAAAAACAAAGTGGGATGGGTTAAATTATCTGAATGTGACTTCGATAGAAAGAGAGGGTGTAGGGGGGGGGTGAAGGAAAGAGAGGGGGAGGGGGGAGGGGGCAAGCAAAGCAGATAGTGTTAATACTTTCGTTTATGGGAGTGTGTACAATGACAATGTGTGTATGCACAAGTGTTTGTCTGGCGCAGCGATCAGCCGGTGTACCATATTGAACAATTCTTTGCCAATTTTTGAAAAGAAACAACAAGTACAACAACAAAAAACAACAACAACAACAACAACAACAACTATGTTTCAACTTGATTCATTGAAATAAAACTTCAAGATTCCATTATCAGTGCTCCGAGTGTGGCCTATTTGTTGTTGTTTTGCTGTTATTACTATCATTGTTCTCATTTTTCTTCTTCTTCTTCTTCTTTCTTCTTCTTCTTCTTCTTCTCGTCTTCTTCTCTCCTCCTCCTCCTCCTCCTCCTCCTTCTTCCTCTTTTCTTGATGATGATGGTGATGATGATGAAAATAATGATGATGAGGATGGTGATGATGATGATGATGATGATGATGATGATGATAATAATGATGATGATGATGATGATGATGATGATGATGATGTTGTTCTATCAATGGCAGTGGCTATGAAAGCATGGTTGGGAGAAAAGGTGGAGGTTTTGGGTCATCTGACTAGGTGGCTGTTTGTACATGCAAGTTTCGGTGGACGCTTGCGGTATGCCTGTGTGGGTGTGTGAGTGGAGTTTGGATCGGTATTTGAAATGGATGTTTTGAGTAAACATTTCGTTTGTTTGCTGGAGTTGATGTCGAGGTGGATGTACGAATGATTGTTCTAGTGTATCTTCAGATAATTGTTTAATGGATGTTTGGATGAACAATTGTTTGCATGGATGTTTACACGGATGGGTGATTGTTGGAATGGATTTTTTTTTTTAGATGGATGTTTCGGTAGGTGGATGTTTGGATGGATGTTGAGATGAATATTTGTTGGAGTGTCTGTTTAAGTAGACGAGTGTTTGTACGGATGATGCCGACAATTTCGCACACAACTAATCAAGCAATGTAATATAAAAGAGACAAGGAAACCAAGCAATCAGTCTGACTATTCAACCAATCATCCAACCATCCAGCTAACCAGCTAAGCTAAACACCAGACCATCCAGCTAACCAAACTAGCTAAACACCAGACCATCCACTCAGTGACCTACCAGCCTCTCAACCAACCGAGAAATGAATTGCAGGACCACCTACTGTGCAGGCTGCTTAACTGAGAAGTGGCTCGGCCAAGTAACTGAACCATCTACAACATAGTGTGGATCAAACGAAGAGATATAGCCTGAACACCCCAATCATGACCAATAGGAATTATGGCCTGAACACCCTAATCGCAAACCATAGAATCTATGGCCTGAACACCCGATCACAACCCATAGAATCTATGGCCTGAACACCCAAATCACAACCCATAGAATCTATGGCCTGAACACCCCAATCATGACCGATAGGAATTATGGCCTGAACACCCCAATCACAAACCCATAGAATCTATGGTCTGAACACACCCGATCACAAACCCATAGAATCTATGGTCTGAACACCCCAATCACAACAACCAATAGAAACTATGGCCTGAAACAAGCCAATCACAACATATACAAACTATGGCTTGAACACCCCGATCACAACCAATAGAAACTATGGTCTGAACACCCCAGTCACAACCAGACGACTGATCTCTGGTCCTTCTGTTGCCCTGGCGGATTGGTGGACGGGGAGGGGGATAGAGAGGGGAGGAATGGGAGCAGACAGTGCTGGCCCTGGGGACAGCGGGTAAGCCTAAGAATGTGGAAGCTTCCAGACAGGAGTTCGAATTTCCCAGCAGAGCATTCACCTCCCCCCTACCTCTTCTCTCTTTTCTCTCTTCTTATCTCCTCTAGTGTTCGACCCACTCCTTTATTTGCCAAAGGTTAGAATTTAGAAAAAAAAAATGGTTCTTCATTTTGTTTTTGCGCCAATTATGAGAAGATAAGTGGTTTTCTCTTTCTTCGTTTTCACTTTCCTAAATGTCATTTGTCTTTGCCAGAAGAAGACCCAAGAGGTCAAAATGCATTGTGTTTTGTCCTGTACTTTATTTGTCTGTGTCCACGTGGTAACTAACCCCATCTTTTTCTACATTTTACTTTATTTTCCGCCCCTCAGTAACTCCGTTTCAAGCCGAATGAGTCGACCTCTAAAGTGGTTCAAACTCACGACGGTCAGCTCCGCAGACAAAGACTCTAACCGCTCAACCACGGGCCTCTCTGGTGCATTTTACCCTCTGATAAATTCCGGGTATTGATCTGGTCGCTTTATCTCCCCTTTTCTTCTTTTCTTTGCCTGTCGTTATTTTCTTTTAAAGGGGCGATTCTTGAAGACCTCATCTACTAAGCTTAGCTTTAAAGATCGATGGCCCTGGCTACATCCGGTCATTCTACCTACCCAGGATGGACCGAGCCATTGATTGCCTTGATCTATAGCGTGACGCCTGAGAGACATTCTAAGCCTCTCCTCCCCCCCCCACCCCCCCCCTCCTCGAGCGGTACATCCGTTCTTTACCTACCCGGATGCATTGACATGCTAGGTCCCCTCTCCCTCCCCCCCACCCCTCACATTGCTACGCCCCTCCCCCCTCCCCCCCATCCCTGAGCAGTGGGTCAGTAATGAAAAACCAGACCTCGATAATGTCCAGTGCCTGGCGTTCTCTGACTGTGTCAAAGACGTGCCACGCTACACAGTTATTCAATTCACACTCGGGCAAAAGCTATATAAACTAAAGATATCAACTTCCCAGAGTTCCCCTCCCTGGCATCCTCTAGGCGAGTCAAGGTGTTGCTGGGCCTCTCGGCCTTCGGGCCTGGCCACAGTGATCATGGTGTTAAGGTATGTGAGTTCTGTGTTTTTGTGTATCTATTTTTATTAGTCTAGACAGAGAAGGTCTTAGTTGAGAGTTAGATTTCCTGGGAATGTCTGTTATAACTTTGTAGTCAAAATAAATACATGTAAATTCTAAGAGCCTGTTTATTGAAAGGATGTTTATATTATATTCTGCCTCGTCCTATCTTCGGTTTGGTATGTTTCTAAACATGAACCTACACTCACCTTCAGCCCTAATCTCTGACTGAATGCTCTCTCTCTCTCTCTCTCTCTCTCTCTCTCTCTCTCTCTCTCTCTCTCTCTCTCTCTCTCTCTCTCTCTCTCTCTCTCTCGATAAACGGTACATAGGAATCTTAGTCATTAGTCAGTTGCAGTGTCGATTTATTAACATCCCACAATTACTTTAGTAGATCCCCAACATCCCAAATCTTCTAGTAACATCCCCTAATACATCAGAGCTCAATTCCTTTTGTATAATAGTTCTACGACCCCACACGCACAACATCCGTTCGTGCGATAGTTGGTGGAGATGCGAGTCGATCCTCCTCACCTCACTCTGCAGCCAAGCGTGTTGCCTCTACCTATACTCTCCCTTGGTATCTGAGCTCAATTCCTTTTGTATAATAGTTCTACGACCCACACGCACAAAATCCGTTCGTGCGATAAATACGTTACACGACGGAATGACAAGAACCACAAAAGCTTGAAAAAGTAGTAATGGTCATCGTAATAGTGACAATGACAATGATCTTAACGATGTCATTAGTGATAAGGCTGTAATGGTCATCGTAATAATGACAATGACAATGATCTTAACGATGTCATTAGTGATTAGGCCGTAATGGTCATCGTAATAGTGACAATGACAATGATCTTAACGATGTCATTAATGATTAGGCCGTAATGGTCATCGTAATAGTGACAATGACAATGATCTTAACGATGTCATTAATGATCAGGCCTCTCTGTTTCTTTCTTTTTTTTTTTCCAGTAGCAACAATTAAATGAAGGAGAATGTGGAGGAGGAGGAGAAGAAGGAAAAAAAAAGAGGAGGAGGAGGAGGAGGAGGAGGAGGAGGAGGAGGAGGAGAATGATTATAAAGACGACAACGACGACGACGACGACGACGATGGTCATGATGATGATGATGATGATGATGATGATGATGATGATGTACACACACATTTAATCTGAAACATTTCCCTATAAAGAGAAGAGAAAGTGAACAGTTGGAAGCAAATCACGCGCAAGCAAGAAAACGTACACCCACAGAACGCAAGTGCGAGCGCTCATGCGCGCGCACTAAGGAGAGAGAGAGAGAGAGAGAGAGAGAGAGAGAGAGAGAGAGAGAGAGAGAGAGGGGAGAGAACACACAACACACACACACACATATAGAGTGCAGGGAAAGGGGAGCAAGAGCAAGGAGAGGCTGGGTGTGAGATGTGGAGGGAGGGGCGGAGGTGGGGGGGGGGGGGGGGCGTTATTAGGCGATATCCTGCCGACGATGTATCAGAACAGGCATCACTGAACGCCACCAAAAATGACTCAGCAGAAATGCAGCGTCTCCTCAAAGGGTTTGCCTCACAGCGACCTTCTGTTTGAAACCGGTTGCACAGACATCAATGGGATGAGTCTGGATATGCCTGTATGTGGAGAAGCTGAAGTGAATGGCACGGGAGTTGCACTATGTCACGAGAGAGGAAATCCTGAAGATGAAATAACCCCCTACATACAAGTCTATAATAAATCCACATCAAACACGACACCTCTGTAGCATGTTTGAGGAGGGTTATCATTTTTTTTTTTTAAAATCTCAAAAACCTTTTACGACAAAGATAAATCAGACCATCTTCCAAGAGAAAGAAAAGCATTGAAATGATTTTTTAAAATTATTTTAATTTTTTTTTTTTCCCCCAAGAATTATTACAACTCGGGAAGCTGCTTTCAGATTTAGACAAACATTACTACAGCTGAAGTGTTTTAGCTTTAGTTTTAGTTTTAGTCCTTCAAGTTTTAAGCTTTCTTGTCACGTACCTTTGCAGGTAATTCCTGCAGATTTGTTTTAAAGAAATTGTCAAGTTTTGTGGGTTGAAAAATGTGTATGTGGAACCGGGTCGATATAGTAAAGAAGAGAGCACACACGATACACGACAGAGTCCCCAACTGCCACAGCCAAACATGACGTTTGCCTGCTGCAACTGAGCCAGACATCCACAGCACGTGCCTCAGCACGACAGCCGGCAATTTCAGCGAGTCCCCCCAAACAAAACGATACCAGCAGAAGATTGAAACCGGCTGCACTGACATCATGAAACTGAGTGGAAGTATGGTCAAAATGTATCCAAATCCTAACCTGACCATTCACATCATTCGAAGATTTATTTGCTGTAAGGCACGAACTGAGATTATATAAATCTGGATTGTCTCGGTACGTGATCTTAACTATCTTTGTGATCCTTCTCATTGCTCTTCATTGCGTCATGGGCTACGAATAACTCGCTCATCTTAAAAATTGAGTTGGGGGTTGGGGGTGTGGGGAGGCAAATTTGCTCAACATATTCTAGGGACATGTTTTTTTATGCTCCCACAAAGAAGTAAACAAATACCAGCAGTCTCCTGCCAGCCGCCAAGGTGAAGTGGTTAGCGTCAAGGAGTCCCGGCTGGGAGGTTATGGGTTCGAATCCCATCAGAGCCATATACTCGTGGGGTTTTTCTGCGCTGACCGGGCTTCTACCAAGAGATGAGGTTGTTATGGGCTCAATCCGGAAGACTGGGATCACGGAGTGAGTTTCATCCACTTCATGGATGCATCTGTGACAGTCTTGCACACATTTCTTGACCAAACATTGCCGATTGTCTGTATCTCATTATAAAATAATGTATATGTATATGGATACATTATAAAAGGAAGCGTACAATACCAACCCTCTCATGCAGTCTCAGACCAGAACAGAAACCCATAGTATCATAGTGGTGTCGGCGAGAGGTTCGAATGAGGGTGGCGTGGGTGCAGTACCACTGAGGTGGCATAGAAGATGGAAACAGAAGATGATACTACTTCTGCTGTGGTAGAAATCCAATTGTAGTCGGTTGACCTGAATTTGAACGACAGGTTCGTAAGTAAAGCATTTCATTCGTTACTGGCCGGGCTGCCGTAATATTCAAGTTTATCGCACCTTGGAAATAACTGAGTGAAATTTTGGGGGATTCTAGAGACAGCTGGAATACAAGGGGCTAGCTGAGCGGATAGGGAAGAGTGTTGACACTCGCTTCCCCACTCTAGCGGTGGACTCGCACGGTGAAGCGTTCTCCATTACCTTGAACAGCAGACAGTGAAAGTCACTTCAGCATCCGTACATCAAGAATGGAGACGACAAATAGCTCTGCTGCTCTTCGCTAGACGAAGTTCAATGGCGGCTTACTAAAGGCATTCATGCTTTTCTCTCTTAGTCTTATCGTATCTCTCTCTCTCTCTCTCTCTCTCTCTCTCTCTCTCTCTCTCTCTCTCTCTCTCTCTGTGTTCACAGGTTACCTATGTGCTCGCCACACGTCGCCACTGACAGTGTCAAACTGTCCAGTTGGACACACACACACACACACCACACACATGTGGTACAGAGCTCTGCCCTTGGTGAACAGTAGACAGTAACAAGCTGATGTACGTAATTACCTGAGAGGGCGGCTCAGCCGACTGAACAATTCTATCAGGGTGTGCACAGTGACTTGCGGAGCCCAGAAGTGATCAGTACGCTGCACGAGTACAGGGGACTCCGACAAAAGGCGAATAGCGTGGGAAAGCGAGGCATGATACTGTCCCCCCTTCCTTCGTGTTCTTTGAACAGGTTGATATCAAACAACACCAGGCCCACCAAGTCAAAATGCTTCATCCAGTCGAGCACCAGTCAGCAGTATTTTACAGGGCTGTGGGTCCCTCTCTCTTTCCTTGAGAAAAAAAAAATCGCCAGTGAAGACACAACGATCTGTTCCTCATCACCACATATAACCTGTGCTAAGGGGACCAAAGATTGCAGCGCTCTGAGGAGAAAGAAAAAGAGGAATGTCAAAATATCCACCATCCCATCAATCAAAGGGCTGAATCGTTCACTGAAGAGCAGTCCTGGGCACACGCGGTGCGCGCGCGCGCGCGCGCGCACACACACACACACACACACACACACATGCTCGCGCGCAGCAAGAAGAAGTGTTCAATCAAAATCGATCAGACATAATGTAGGGGACATAACCGTATTTATGTTGCTAGTGAACAAAGGATGCAGTGGTTGTCTCCACTCTGCGTACAATAACATGAACAACAATGTACAACAATAACTACAAACATTAACATAAACACCCCCCACCACCGCCTCCATCACCAGAAAGACAACAAAAATTAATCAGCAAGCAAAGTCCGAAATCAACACAGAAGATCGAAAAGAAAAGAAATTTTAAAAGGCGAATGCATTATCTCCTACTAATCGCAGAAGGTACAATCAACGGGATAGTCTGTCCGGAGGATTGTGTGTGTGTGTGTGTTGTGTGGTGTGTGTGTGTGTGTGGCGTGTGCCTGTGCGTGTGTGCGTGCGCGGTGCGTGCGCGTGCGTGCGTGCGTGCATGCAGGGTGTGTGCATGTGCGTGCGCGAGCGCGTGCATGTGTGTGTGTGTGCGTGTGTATGTGTGTATGTGTGTGTGTGTGTGTGTGTTTGAATGATAGTCTTGTGGAGTTAAAAACAAAAAAAAAAGCATTTGTGTGAGCGGATGGACAATCCTCTAGATTTCCCGTGTGTTGACACACTTAGGACACCATAGGTAGGTGCGTGTAGCGTGGATGGTCCCCTGCTATCGCTTTGTGGCGTAAGCTTTATGGAAGAACCGCCCCCATTGTTCGAAGCATCCAATCCGCTTACGCCCTAGTTTGAAATTTTCCTGATGACTCATGTGGTCACGAGACGCGTCTGGTAACGACCAGTCTGTCGCCCTGCCCAATTTGTCGTCCGGCGAGAGAGATTGGCCTCAATACCAGGACCAGTTTGTCGCCCAGGCGGCAGATTGGTCCATTCTAAGCTTTTGAGGGCGACAGATTGGGTCGCACTTCACTGTCCAATCTGTCGCCCCTTGGCCAATTTGTCACCAACTTACCTTGCTCTCAGTGAGTTGATGTTGGGCCATTTCACTCATTCCCACACTTTCTCTCACTTTACAAGAAAGTGTGGGGGCTCACTTCCTCTCACTTAAGAAGAAAGTGTGGGATGAGAGAAAGTGTGGTCCTTCCCCTTTCGCACTTTCTCCCCATGTGAGAGAAAGTATGAGGGCGCCCCCACACTTTCTCCAATTCTGGGACCGTTTATTTTATTTATTTATCTAATTTTCAATTTCGTTATTAGTTTCTTGTCTTTCCTTAACATCAAACTAAGAGCCAAATGATAGTAAAATCTAACAAAAAGTGATGGAATGAGACAGGAGTTTATTATTGTTTTTTCTATTGAATGGTCACATTGAGAAATCTTCAGAGTGCATAATCAATCAGAAAAATCAAACATGCAAGTGTCAAGTAGTTAGATCAACTAGTTATCAAATCCAGATAATAAATTCATGTTGGAAAGTAGACAAACACAAAAAATGTGCTTATGTTATTTTGGTAAGTTCATATGCACATCGTATTACACATTGGCCATAAACGTTACCTGTCTCCAGTACTCTCCCTATCGAATTGGGTGATCACGAAGTAGTTCGGTTTATTGTAAAATCCAAATGTTCACTACTTAGGCTGCTCTAATGGTAATGGTTTTATAATATTCTCAACCTAGATAACTACTGGTCAGTGCCAAAACCAGTGGTCAGCTTCATGAAAATGTCACGTTTTCACTATTTCACTGCATGCTGGTGTGTTATAAACGCTTCTGTACAGTTTACAGATAGATGTCCAGTGGTCAGCAAGATTGACCAGTGGTCAGTTTCATGTAAATGTAACATTTTTCCTGAGTTCACACCGTATTGATATGTTTTAATGCTTTCTTTTTTTTAATGTAGAAGACCAGTGGGTCTGCAAGAAGGACTAGTGGTCAGTTTTATGTCAATTTCATATTTTCACTATCTCATTCTGTATTGATGTGTAATAGGGCGTATATGCTTCTTAAAACATAGTATGACTAGTGGTTAGCAACAATGACCAGTGACCAGTTTGGAAAACGTAAGTGCTTACTGTTTATTATATGAACATTCCTGTGCTTCTTGCAATTTAGATGATCAGTGGTCAGTGACAATGACCAGTGATCAGTTTGATGCCAATTCCATATTTTAAAAAAAATGTTTGACAGACAGAGTATTGTTGTGGTATGGGAGTTTCTCTGCTCCTTACAACACAAATGACAGGTAATCAGCAAGAATGACCAGTTTTCATTGTGATGTAAATTCCATGTTTTCTCTATTTGATTGCCTATTATCATGTGGTGAGTATTTTCCCCATACCTTTCATGACGTAGATGACCTGTGGCCACTTTGCTGCAGTATCTATCTATCTATATTTCTTTAATACATACATCTCCTAATATAATATAGGTCAAAATAGTTGTATAGTTCTGTATCAAAGAGGTAATGAACACCACTGAGCTGACCATGTATAGTAAAACCTGATTAATTGAAAGAGCCTTTTAAACCACCTATGGACTTTTAAATATCCAAATTCAAAATTATCCGCGTGTTGAGTTATTCTAAAGTTTCGCCCAATCTTAAACAAACTGAGTAGTCCCAAGGAATTTCAATGAACTGGGTTTTGTTGCAGCACTGGCATTACTAGGAACTGAAAAGGAGAGAGAGACACTTGACACTTGACACTGACGCGCGTTAAACGCCGCGCCATTTATTGTGGGGCCAAAGGTCCACACACAAAGAGTTTCGCAGCGTCAGTTTTCAATTTTATAAAACAAAAAAATAAACCACTCTACAAAAGCAAAAACAAAGTATAACACCTAATATTTCTGTTTACTTCAGTTGTCAACCATCTATCGATTTAATCAAAGAATCCTGTTCATTACGATAATACTAAATTTCGACATACATAACCAAAACGCACGCACGCACGCACTGCACCGCACGCACGCACTTCACGCACGACGCACGCACACAACACACAACACACCCACACACACACACACACACACACACCACACACACATATATAGGAGTATAGTATATATATATATATATTAGATAGCGATATATAATATATCTATAGAATATATATACATACAAGGACAAACACACATACACACACACACACACACACACACAACACAACACACACACACACACACACACATATATATATACCACGACACCACACACAACACACAACACACACACCACAACACACACACCGCACACCTGCGCGCGCGCGTGTGCGTGTGCGTGTGTGTGTTTACACATACACACAACGACAACACACACACACACACACAACCACACACCCACACACACACACACACCACACACATATTGTGTTTTCCCTCTTATATCCGGTCTTTTAACTACATTACGCCTTTATTTGCCTCTAAACGGCTAAACATAAACTATTATCATCAATAAACAACTGTGATTCG
>JADBJO010006063.1:99184-114184 GCA_016801955.1 Conus betulinus
TGTGTTCTCAGCATTGGGAACACTTTTTTCGTGACTGGGAAACAGAGGAGAAATCCTTTGCATGTTATGATGCATGTGGTTAATTTCCTGTTTGTTTACACCGGAATAGGAGACCATTGGAATTTGAGGATACTGCATGGCTCTCTCATTAACATTAACAGGGAGAGGAAACAGGTATGGAAAGGCCGGTTGCTGGGGGAAGGACTTCTGTCTTAGGTCTCTAGGGTGAGAGACTTGAGGGGCCGGGCCATGGTGGTGGGGAGAGGACAGCTCTCTGATGGCTTCAGGATAGAGGAATGGGGTGGGACGGGGTTTCCTGGAGAGAGACGGAATCATCCTTTATGTCCCCAGAACGAGGGAGATGGAGGGGAGGGGCATGATGATGATGGGGAAAAGACTTCTGTCGGAAATCCTGGGGATAAGGAACTGATGGGGTGGAGCATGTTGTCCAGATACAGGCCTCTGACCGACATGTTCAGAAGGGAACTGGTAAGGAGGATTTTGTTGACGGGAACTCATGTCCCCGTCAACATTGACCGGAGAGGGAAGTGTGCTATTAGGGACTTGCTGATGGGGGAATGGCACTGCATACTGCAAGCGCTGTTTGGGAAGTGACGGGAAATGATGGGTAGAGGAGGAATGAGGGCATTCTCCATTATCAGTGACCTGTGAATACAGCTGTTTGTGCATTTTCTCTGGTCACTGACGTAGGACGACCATCTCGGACCTGGGGGAAAACGACTGTTTACACTTTGAATCCGTTCTGTGATTTCCTGATCTTGATTTGGGGGATCAAACTGGGTATTTCGGTAATTATTAACGGATCTTTTAAAATAATATGCTTCTTTCCAGTTTAGACACGCACGCTTTAAATTTACAGCAAGCTTTGCTGTGCCTTTTGCACTGGGGTGGGTCAGGTTTTGGTACAGTGCTAGGCGCGGAGCCCCTGATGCTGCTGTGAAAGAATCATGGTTGTCTATGAAAAGAACATTCATCTCTTTACTGACATGACTCAGATTTTTGTTGGAGGGAAGGATTGCATTATTCAAGTTATGGCGCCCTCTAGCGGGAATAATAGAACTCATTGCAACTGAAGATCTTGGAAAAGCTGTTTGAACAGCACTGACTAATTTTGTCCAAGCTTCTTTAGAGACGGACCAGCGGGACAGCTGTTTATCCCCACATGCACCAGTACAGTCTTGATCTGATCTGAAGAAGAAAGGGTCAGAAGCAAATTTGTCAAATGAGTCACAGTTAAACCAGGAATACATAGCTTTGTACATAAATTCCCCACGGGGGGGCAAGTTTTTCTTGGGTTGATAAACTTCAGTACAGAATCCCCAACAAGAAGTATAGAGGTGTGTGAAGGTAAGGTGACAGAAGGATGGCTATCTTGGGAATCATCTGATGGACTGACAGTGTCGTTTGTTTTTGTCACAGAAAGGAGACAAAGGGTGATTAACCTTGGTGTCAGATAGGAACTAACTGGTGCCTTTGTCATGTCAGTGTTGGGGGTTTTGTTGGAAATGTCCTGGTCCTGGAGAGCGTCAGCAGTCTATTAGGATCGCTGTCATTTGTTTCATCGTCGGCCAAAACTTGGAAAGGATTGTTTGTCGGTAAACTACAGACTACTTCTTCAGATTCAATTTCACGGGTCGAACTTGAGCAGGGCTCGTTTTTTTTTGTCATTATCTATTTGGGCAGACAGAGAGATTATTGGTGAATGTCTATCATGCTCATTTGTCAAGCCGGTAGCTGTCTGATCAGTTTGAATTTCAGGGGAGCGTTCAGTCAAGAGAATTCTCTATAAGATTGGGAAACACTTTGTTCAGAATCAGCTTGTGTACTGACATGACTCACTGATAGCACCGTGGGACATTTTAGTTTTTTTTTTTTATTTCAGACTGTAAAGTCCCAAGGTGTGTTTTCAGGGAGTGATTTTCTTTTGAAAGATGATCTGTCTTTGTTTGTAAGTAGGAAAGTTTTTTTATTGAGGGTATCAATGTAACAGTGAAGAGAGTCAGTCAATTTTATCTTGGATCAAGGCACGTACTTCATTTTTTAAAGCACATTTTTCATCATTCAATAAAGAAGTCATTGCCACCTGAGATTCCTTTTGCGCATCAGAGATAGTGTCAATGGCAGTTTCAATATATTTCAGTTCCTCTCTTAACACAGGAGGACGAACACACACACTGGAGGTTTTCTTTCTGTAAGATTTCGGGGTGAAACACAGCGTGCGTCGACGATGTTTTTTGCTTGGTTGGTGACTGGGTGACTCGTGGCGGGCATGGGGTGACGTCGTTGGAGGCTGTGCCCTGACTGCCAGTGTCCGCAGTGTGGGGGGGGGGATGACTGATGAGTGGAGTGGGAGGAAGAACGACAACTTTGCTGTGTGTGGCCTCCTCACAGTAAGCAGGCCGTGCACAGGCCGGCAGGGGAGGCTGTGTGGTCAGTGGAGAATGGGGGCAGGGACAGGTCACAGGGATGTCTCATGGACACGGGTCCGGCAGAGACTGGATAAAGGTGACAGGGGGTGTCCAGCAAACAGGTGGCCAGTTCCTTCTCGTCATGTGTGTCCATGAAACGTGTGACAAAGTGTCTCAACTGTTCACATTCTTCTTTACTCCATGTCAAGCAGTCTAAACCCTGACACATAAAAGTGCCACCTTCATGTGATTTGAAATATAGGCTGAGTTTGATACTTTTGTATGAGCCATATAAAATTCCTATTACGGTTTTGCTTAAATAGTACGGTGGAGGGAAGTCTACTAATGCTGGAAAGGAGGAAAGAATTTCACCCGAAAGGTCAAAATCTGAAATGCACACTTTAATATCGTCGTTATCGATGGCAGAATACCTATATACTAGGCTGTTTCTCAACAAACACAGTTCTTTTTGGCTGCAGAAGAAACGTTTTTGTATCGAATCGTGAGTAGGTAAAAGTTTTTCATTTTGTTGTTCGTCCATTCTCTTATAAGAAAATTCTGTTTAAGAGAAAGTAAGAAGCAGACATTATTGTTCTGGTCATGTTTGTGTAGTGTAGGAAGTGCTGCAGTGCTGAATTCTCACAATTTTGACATTATTCCATGGGGTGACAAACGGAAATCTTTCCTGAGAATAATTAGCACAAGCACGATTTTCCTCTCAGAAGTGAAAATTACATTTCAACTTTTCGTTGCAAATAAACACCGTGCTGACAAATGCTCCCTGAATCAACACCACACAACACCAAGAAGATGACAGTGAATTGCTGACGTTGTAGACGAGACTGTCACTGTAGTAGAGTTGTCACACAACAATAATCAAGCACAGTCACAGTTACTGATTTGCTGCATTCAACAGTCTTGAGCCAAAACCTTTTTGTCACTATCTTTCGTATTAATCAGAAAATCAAATTTTTGAACATATAAATTAGTAACTAAATTTTGCAACACGCCAAAACGATGAAAGAATGACGCGTCCATGTTCAAGGGAGATCACTCCAGAGAGAGAGAGAGAGAGAGAGAGAGAGACGTCGGAAAATAAACAAAATAATAGATATGTGTGTGTGTGTGTGTGTGTGTGTGTGTGTGTGTGTGTGTAAGAATTCAGTAGTGGTAGAAAACGAGTGCGGTTTAACAATTGCTCACACCTTATTTGCTTGTCTGTTAAAGCCGCATCTGCGTCCCTGTTTTAGCCGTTCAGTATTTGTACATATTCATCACTCCTTCAGGGCTAAGGACATACACGCCTGTGTGCTTGAGAAATGCCATTCTTCTGGCACCGCAGAGTGACCACGTCGCCCGCAAAAGTTTATCGTGGAAATGGCACGTGAGACATCTTCCAGGCCAGGATTCCAGACCACATGCCGTTCTTTACTGCTGTCATGCCAAGGACATTTTAAGACACGACAGGTCAAGCACAGCCAACTGTGGCGGCTGACACCTCATTCCAACACAGTTCCAGACAGAGAAGTGAGCTTGTGACAACTGTCTTATTGGGACGTCACAAAAATCTGCAGAACAATGCAGAGAACGGTGGTACCGAGCTAGCTGTGGACAGGGAGGTGGGGGATGGGGACCTTTCCATAATGAGAGGAATCTGGGGAATGGTACCACGCTCTCGCAAACAGCCATCTGTGGAATGGAGCTATCATACTGCCCATAGAAGTCTGGAAATAGAACCATTCTTCTGATGATAGAAGCAGTGACATGGAGCTATTCTCCTGAAAACAGTCTGTGAAACAGAGCCATTCTCCTGACGATAACATTCTGTAAAATGGAACTATTCTTCTGATGATAGAAGTCTGTAAAACGGAACTATTCTTCTGATGATAAAAGTCTGTAAAATGGAACTATTCTCCTGATGATAGAAGTCTGTGAAATAGAGCCATTCTTCTGATGATAACAGTCTCTGAAATAGAGCCATTCTATTGCTGAAAACAGTCTGTGAAATAGAGCTATTCTATTGCTGACAACAGTCTGTGAAATAGAGCCATTCTATTGCAGACAGCAGTCTGTGAAATAGAGCTATTCTATTGCTGACAACAGTCTGTGGAATAGAGCCATTCTATTGCTGACAACAGTCTGTGAAATAGAGCCATTCTATTGCTGACAACAGTCTCTATGAATAGAGCCATTCTATTGCTGACACCAGTCTGTGAAATAGAGCCATTCTATTACTGACAACAGTCTGGGAAACAGAGCCATTCTATTGCTGACAACAGTCTAGGGAACAGAGCTATTCTATTGCTGACAACAGTCTGTGAAATAGAGCCATTCTATTGTTGACAGCAGTCTGGGAAATAGAGCTATTCTATTACTGACAACAGTTTGTGAAATAGAGCCATTCTATTGCTGACAACAGTCTGGGGAATAGAGCCATTCTATTACTGACAACAGTCTGGGGAACTGAACCATTCTATTGCTGACAACAGTCTGTAAAATAGAGTCATTCTATTACTGACAACAGTCTGTGAAATAGAGCCATTCTATTGCTGACAACAGTCTGTGAAATAGAGCCATTCTATTGCTGACAACAGTCTGGGGAACAGAGTCATTCTGTTGTTGACAACAGTCTGTGAAATAGAGCCATTCTATTGCTGACAACATCTGTGAAATAGAGCCATTCTATTGCTGACAACATCTGGGGAACAGAGCCATTCTATTG
The DNA here is from genome assembly GCA_016801955.1 of Conus betulinus. Classification (NCBI taxonomy): domain Eukaryota; kingdom Metazoa; phylum Mollusca; class Gastropoda; order Neogastropoda; family Conidae; genus Conus; species Conus betulinus. Next base: position 104,336 of record JADBJO010006063.1, read on the forward strand.
TTGACAACAGTCTGTGAAATAGAGCCATTCTATTGCTGACAACAGTCTGGGGAACAGAACCATTCTATTGCTAGCAACAGTCTGGGGAACAGAACCATTCTATTGCTAGCAACAGTCTGGGGAACAGAGCCATTCTATTACTGACAACAGTCTAGGGAACAGAGTCATTCTATTGCTGACAACAGTCTGTGAAATAGAGCCATTCTATTGCTGACAACAGTCTGGGGAACAGAGCCATTCTATTACTGACAAACAGTCTGTGAAACAGAGCCATTCTATTGCTGACAACAGTCTGGGGAACAGAGCCATTCTCCTAGAAAAAAAGAAGTGTGTGTGTGTGTGTGTGTGTGTGTGTGTGTGTGTGTGTGTGTGTGTGTGTGTGTGTTGGGGGGGGGGGTGTGTTGTTTCTGCGCCCTTCCCTTGTCATGTATTTGTTACAAATGAAGAAGAAATCTTTGTTTCCAGTGGCGTGTCCGTTCGCCTGTGTATATGTATATAGATATCGAATGATGTCTTCAGTCATAGCCTCTTGAGTGTGTTTCTTGTTATATGTGTGTGTGTGTGTGTGTGTGTGTGTGTGTGTACACACATATATATCAAATGATGTCTTCAATCATAGCCTGTGTGTGTTTCTTTAAAATCTCGCCCCTTGACGTAAAAGCAATGCTGCAGTCTGCTTTAATCGGCACAATCTCTCAGTTCACTCGCGGTGGGTCGGACCAGCGAACGACGAAGAAAAAAAAAGTTTATTGATTATCTAGCGCTAAGCCGAGGCGGTGGCACGACCGATGCGTGGCTGTTTAATTAAGGCGAAGATTATGTCCCCTCAGCTGTTGCTCGCATGTCATCGTCCATGTGTTGAAGAGAACTTGACAGCGGGCAGCTGGATGTCCGATTGTACACGCCTCTAACCTCCTCCCCCCACCTCCCCCCCCCCCCCCGCCCTTCCTACCCCCTCCCTTCCCCCCTCCCTCACTTCCCCCGCCCCACCTGAGACTGAGCAGTCTCCGGGCAACCTTGAGAGTGTGTGGTCAGGTCAGTGGCTACTGTTGTTGTTGTCATCATCATTGTTGTGTTGTGGTTGTCGTCATTATTGTTGAGGTGTTGTTGTCATCATTATTGCTATGTGTTGTGGTTGTCATCATTGTTGTTGTGTTGTTGCTGTCATCATTATTGTTGTGTTGTTGTTGTCATCATTATTGTTGTGATGCTGTTGTCATCATTATTGTTGTGTTGTTGTTGTCATCATTATTATTGTGTGTTGTTGTTCTTATCATCCTTATTGTTGTGTTGTTGTCATCATTATTATTGTGTTGTTGTCATCATTTTTGCTGTGTGTGTTGTTGTTATCATTATTTGTTGTGTTGTTGTTGTCAGCATTATTGTTGTGTTGTTGTTGTTGTCATCATTATTGCTGTGTTGTGGTTGTCATCATTATTGTTGTGTTGTTGTCATCATTATTGTTGTGTTTGTGTTCATCATTATTGTTGTGTTGTTGTTGTCATTATATTGTTGTGTTGTTGTCATAATTATTGTTGTGTTGTTGTAATCATTATTGTTTGTTGTTGTTGTCATTATTGTTGTGTTGTTGTTGTCATCATCATTGTTGTGTTGTTGTCATCATCATTGTTGTGTTGTTGTCATCATTGTTGAGTTGTTGTCATCATTATCGCTGTGTTGTCGTTGTCATCATTATCGTGTGTGCTGTCATCATTACCGTTGTGTTGTTGTTGTCATCGTTATTGTTGTGTGTTGTTGTTGTCATCATTATTGTTGCGTTGTGGTTGTCATTATAATTGTGTGTGTTGATGTCGATCTGTGGTCAGAATCATGTCACTTATAACCATTGTTGTTGTCATCACTATTTTTGTGTTGTTGTTGTCATTATGTTTTTTTGTGTTGTTGTTGTCTTCATTATTTTTGTCTTGTTGTTGTCATCATTATTGCATTGTTGTTGTTGTTGTTGTTGTCATCATTATTGTTGTGTTGTTGTTATGGTCGTTATCTTTATCAAGCAGGTTAGGCGTGCGCATGTGGGCAAACACTGTGTGTGTGTGTGTGTGTGTGTGTGTGTGTGTGTGTGTGTGTGTGTGCACGCGCGCGTGTGTGTGCGCGTGTGTGTGTGCGTGCGTGTGTGTGTGTGTGTGTGTGTGTGTGTGTGTGTGTGTGTGTGTGTGTGTGTCTATCTCTGTCTCTCCGCCTTTCTGTCTGTGTCTGTCTGCTTGTCTGTCTGTCTGTCTGTCTGTCTGTCTGTCTGTCTCTCTCTCTCTCTCTCTCTCTCTCTCTCTCTCTCTCTCTCTCTCTCTCTCTCTAACCCCTGTACTTATTCTGTTTTTTTCCCTGACTAACACACACACACACACACACACACACACACACACACACACACACACACACACACACACACACAATGTCTCTGTCTCTATCTCTCTCTGTCTCTATCTCTGTCTCTCACTCCCGTCTCTGTCTCTTTGTCTCTGTCTTTGTTTCTGTCTTTTCTGCCTGTCTCTCTCTCTTAGGTAGATGTTACAGTCGTGTCCTTTCAGTCTCCATTGATTATTAATAAATGTTCCATCAAGAGAGTCAATAATTGTAACCATTGTGCGATTTGTGGGGGGTGGGGTGGGTGTGGGGGTGGGGGGGGGGGGTACGGATATGATTGAAGTTTTCAGTCATCAGTTTGATGATGATGTGGCTTTTTTTTTGGCAGAAACTGTAATAGGTTCACGGACAGATGTGATAATCTGCATAAGGCGGCATCGGGGGTTACAGCTCCATGCTGACACAAAGAAGCGTAGTATTATAGTATTCAGATAAGACTTTCTCTTAGCTGTGAGGACATGGATCTATAACAATTCAGCGTGGTATTATAGTGTTGGGGGAAGAGTTTCTCTTAGCTGTGAGGACATAGATTAACAATTCAGCGCGATATTATAGTGTTGGGGGGGAGGCTTTCTCTTAGCTGTGAGGACATGGATGTATAACAATTCTGAGTTGACAGTCCAAAACTCATAACGTTATCTGAGAATAATGTAAAATACGAAACAAAGAGCTAGGTACACACGTCATGAATTCGTAGATCATATGAGGAAACGGCGGCTTTTAGTGTGTTGCTGATTGCAGATTGCAGACTTGGAATTTTTTTTATTAACTGTGGTCATATATTTTCTTCTTCTTTTTTTTTCTTCTCTCGAAAATGGGCAGTTTAAGACGTCCTACAATTTTGAACCACACTTCTTGTTTACGTAAATCTTTCTCCCTCCTCTCTCTCTCTCTCTCTCTCTCTCTCTCTCTCTCTCTCTCTCTCTCTCTCTCTTGATAATTATCAAATCTATTTAGTGTAACCAGTATCTAATTAATGTTTCAAACTCAGCTTTACGCAAGCATGCATCGATCATCCTCTGTGTGTGTGTGTGTGTGTGTGTGTGTGTGTGTGTGTGTGTGTGTGTGTGTGTGTATGTGTGTGTGTGTGAATTTTTCATTTTTTTTTTTTTTACTGTATTTTGCGGGTGTGTTTATCTATTTCTGCCTCATTGTCGGTCAGTCGGTCGATCGATCGGCTGGTCTGTCTGTCTGTCTGTCTGCCTGTCTGTCTGTCTGTCTGCCCTGTCTGTCTGTCTACCTGTCTGTCTGTCTCTCCGATTCTCTCTTTATTCAAAACACTCACTCACACCGGTGGTACTGCAAATATACTCAAACCACTATTCAGCATTCACAAAAGAGCCGTCAGAGTAACTATAGGTCGACCATCCTCGCTGGTAGACTCAGACTATAAGCAATCAGGTATTCTCCCATTCAAAGCCAAACTACTATACAATAAGGGACTCTTTATATGCATAAGGTACTCCATGGAAATGCTCCACTTTCTCTGACAAATATGTTCCCTTAACGACTATCGACATTCACATAAAACTACCCCCCCCCCCCCCCCATTTGCAATGATTAATCTAAACAAATCTAGTTTGGCGTATTCCGGAGGTTGGCTATGGAATCATATTCCGCAAGAACTTAAAAATCATGAAACTTAAAAAAATATTCAAATCTAATTTTCAAAAATATGTAATGAATGTCTCAGATTGATGATGATTCTCAATTCAGATTTAGTTTAACAAACAAGTGTGGAATGTTCGAAGTTGACTCACCTGGACGCAAATTGTATTGATCGTTCTGTGCCATTCATGTGTTTCATTGATCGTCCTGTGCCATTCATTCATGAGTTTCATTGATCGTTCTGTGCCGTTCATGTGTTTCATTGATCGTCCTGTGCCATTCATGAGTTTCATTGATCGTCCTGTGCCATTCATGTGTGTTTTTTTCAAATCATTTCGTGGGTGTGTTTATCCATGTCTGCTTCATTGTCTTTCTCTCTCTTTATCTCTGCCTGTCTATCGCCAGTCGGTCGGTTTGGTCGGTCGGTCGGTCAGTCACTCTCTCTCTCTCTCTCTGTCTGTATGTCTCTCTCTCTCCATTTACCCCCCCCCCCCCCCCATGCCCTGATCATTTTTCTTGTTGGGGGTGGTGGGGTTGTGGTGACGGTGTTTATTGGTTTCCTTTTTATTCTTTCTTCTTTTTTGACAAAGGTTCCCACGCATTACTTGCCCCCCCCCCCCCCCCCCCCCTCCCCCCGTACATTACTTTATTTTGTGTTCTTACTACATATATTTTTTTTTTCTTGCCCAGAGGGCTGGACGTAAAAAAGTGTTCATGCTTAATGCATCACCCTCATAGAATATAGTTCGTTCATTCGTTCTCCTCTCTCTCTCTCTCTCTCTCTCTCTCTCTCTCTCTCTCTCTCTCTCTCTCTCTCTATATATATATATATATATATATATATATCTGGTCTGCCTCTGTGTGTGTGTGTGTGTGTGTGTGTGTGTGTGTGTGTGTGTGTGTGTGTGTGTGTGTGTGTACCACTGTCACCCCCCCCTCTCTCTTTCTCTTCCTTTCTCTCTCTCTGTGTCTTGGAAAAAGGGCCACATCTAAATGTATTTGTACTATTTACCGCGAAGAAGCTTACAAAGTCAATGGTGACAGCTAGTCTCACTCTTTTCAGGCAGTCTGCTCCAGAGAGTAACTTTAGTGAGTTTCAGATTCAGTTCCATCAAGGAGGTGTCACCGCGTGCGGAACAATCCATACACGCTACGTCACAGATGCTAAGATCCAGACCACACCACGCATGACTTAAAGCTGATGGATAAATGAACGAAATCATTCAGATGAGAGAATAACTCATAGTGACGACTTAGCAGATGTCTGACCTACGCATTAGCCCAACGTACTTGTCAGACCTTGGGTACCTACCTAACATTCGCTGTGCCATTATCATCATTATGTGTGTGTAGTGAGTGTACACGTATGTGTTTATATGTGTGTGCATGGGTGTGTGGGCCTGGCCTGTGTGTGTGTGTGTGTGTGTGTGTGTGTGTGTGTGTGTGTGTGTGTGTGTGTGTTGTCAGTACAAACGCTATGTTAATCTGACAGTAAATGGTTTCAGTCAGTCAGTCAGTGTGTGTGTGTGTGTGTGCGTTGTGCGTGTGTGTGCGCGCGCGCGTGCACGTGTATGCGAGCCTGTGATCTGTGAACATGCTCCTGCATACACGTACGCGCGCATGTCTGTGTGCATATATCTGTGTATGTATGGGCGACTATGTATATGGGCTTGTGTGTGTGTGTGTGTGTGTGTGTGTGTGTGTGTGTGTGTGTGTGTGTGTGTGTGTGTGTGTGTGTGTGTGCGCGCGCGCGTGCGAGAGTGCATCTTTGTGCGTATGTTTGTGTGTGTGTGTGTGTGTGTGTGTGTGTGTGTGTGTGTGTGTGTGTGTGTGTGAGTATGTGTGTGTGTGTGTGTGTGTGTGTGTGTGTGTGTGTGTGTGTGTGTGTGTGTGTGTGTGTGCGCGCGCGCGTGCGAGAGTGCATCTTTGTGCGTATGTTGTGTGTGTGTGTGTGTGTGTGTGTGTGTGTGTGTGTGTGTGTGTGTGTGAGAGTATGTGTGTGTGTGTGTGTGTGTGTGTGTGTGTGTGTGTGTGTGTGTGTGTGTGAGAGAGAGAGAGAGAGAGAGGGAGAGAGAGGGGGGGGGGAGAAGAGAGAGAGAGAGAAGCGAATGTTTAGGAAATGACATTGTAACTGTATATCAGTACAAGGGCTTTTATTGGGGAGGGGGGGGGGGGGGGGGGGGGGGGGGGGGGGGGGGGGGGGGTTATTGGGGGGTTTATTGCTTGAAAAAGTTCCATGCTGTGATTCTTTTAATTCAAAGCACTCACTCACACCGCGGCTACCGCAGTCTAACACAAAAGCCGCAAACATACACACGGATATTGCTTCCCACGTGCTGATGACTGGACCATTGCAGACACAGTAGGTCCTCTCTCTTTTCTCTCTCTCGCTCTCTCTCTCTCTCTCTCTCTCTCTCTCTCTCTCTCCTCTCTCTCTCTCTTGTCTGTCTTTGTCTGTCTGTCTGTCTTGCTCCTCTTCTCTGTCTGCTCTCTGTCTCCTCTCTCTCTCTCTCTCTCTCTCTCTCTCTCTCTCGCTCTCTCTCTCTCTCTCTCTCTCTCTGGTGTGACAGTCAGGTGATTGGATCGGACCGGATCACAATCTGAAAGCCAGTATCACGAAACACCTGAGATGGAAGACCAAATCACAACACGGTATCTGGATGCGGCATATGTCGTCATTGTCTGTCTGTTTAACCGTCACTCTGTCTGTGTCCTGTAGCGGGCATTCGCACACGTCTCCACACACGCACGCACATGCACACACACACACACACACACACACACACACACACACACACACACACACACACACACACACACACACACACACACACACACACACATGCTACGCGCACGTGCGACGTCTGCTTCTCTCTCCCTGTCAGTGTCTCTCCTTCCCAAGACCCCCTCCCCCCTCTCTCTCTAACTCCACCCCACACTCCTCTCTCTCTCTTTCTTTCCCTAAACACCCCTCCCTCCATCTCTCTCTCTCTCTCTCTCTCAACTCTCTCATTTCCCCTAACCCCCATCTCTCTTTAGCTCTCTATCTTTTCCTAGCCCCCATCTCCCTCTTTTGCTCTCTCTCTCTCTAATCCCATCTCTCTCTCTCTCTCTCTCTAGCTCTCTCTCTCTCTAACCCCCACTCTCTCTCTCGCTCGCTCTTTCCCTACCCCTACCCTCCCCCCTCTCTGTCTCTCTCTCTCTCTCTCACTCTCTCTCCTATCTCTTTCCCTACCCTCTCTCTCTTTCCCTACCCCCGCTCCCTCCCTCTCTCCTCTCCTGCCCCCCTCCCCCCCCCCATCCCCTTCTCTCTCTTTAACACCACATTGTGTTGTTTGACAGTCAGCGCGTATGGTGTCTGTCTCAGACACAGGCCGAGGAGCTGGAGGCGGCGCTCAACGTGTGGAACGACCAGCCCCCCAGCAACAGGCAGCTGCCCTCATCCCGGGTCCCTGAGCTGCCCTGGGTCAGGAGACCCATCGCCCAGCCTGACCACACCCAACTGACAAGGGAGGGCACTCCGCAAGAGCCACAGAAACGAGAAAGTGACGGCCCCTGGCTACGGTCGAGTGAGGTTCTGAATGAGCCTGGACGAGCACTTCACAGCAGGACTCGCCTGGAGAGGGACACGAGGCACGCAGAACAGTCGTTCCCTTGGCAGGAGCAGCGACTGACTGGCAACATGGAGAACGCTGCACACGATGTTTCCAGACAGAAGCGAGCGGACCGCACTGAATTGTCTCTGTTGAGAAATGAACCAGCCAGTGCCCTAAGCGCAGATGCAGTTCTTTCAAGGCAAAAGCGTCATGTGGTCGAAATGGAAGATCCCCTTCTTTCAAGAGAAAGACGATTCCTTGAAGACCACGACCACACAGAACGAATTTTGTCTAGAGCAGTACGACAGGAACGTGTGAGTGAAGACGTGAGTGACTCTGAATCGGTCCTCTCTAGACAGAAACGTGTCAGTGAAGACCAAAGGGACTTCGAACCAGGTCTGTCTAGACAAAAACGGTTTGATGATGACACAGAACCAGCTCTGTCAAGACAAAAAACGGTTTGATGATGACACAGAACCAGCTCTATTAAGACAAAAACGCTTTGATGATGACACAGAAACCAGCTCTATCAAGACAAAAAAAAACGGTTTGATGATGACACAGAAGCAGTTCTATCAAGACAAAAAAACGGTTTGATGATGACACAGAACCAGCTACATCAAGACAAAAACGGTTTGATGATGACACAGAACCAACTCTATCAAGACAAAAAACGCTTTGATGATGACACAGAACCAATTCTATCAAGACAAAAACGGTTTGATGATGACACAGAAGCAGTTCTATCAAGACAAAAACGGTTTGATGATGACACAGACCCAGCTCTATCAAGACAAAAAACGGTTTGATGATGACACAGAACCGGCTCTATCAAGACAAAAACGGTTTGATGATGACACAGAACCAACTCTATCAAGACAAAAACAGTTTTTCGATGACACAGACAGCAGAAGACAAAAACGGTTTCTATCAAGACAAAAACGGTTTGATGATGACACAGAACCAGCTCTATCAAGACAAAAACGGTTTGATGATGACACAGAACCAGAGACAAAAACGGTTTGATGATGACACAGAACCAACTCTATCAAGACAAAAACGGTTTTGATGATGACAAAAACTTTTTGATGATGACACAGAACCAGCTCTATCAAGACAAAAAACGGTTTGATGATGACACAGAACCAGCTCTATCAAGACAAAAACGGTTTGATGATGACACAGAACCGGTTCTATCAAGACAAAAACGGTTTGATGATGACACAGAACCAGCTCTACTGAGACAAAAAACGGTTTGATGATGACACAGAACCAACTCTATCAAGACAAAAACGCTTTGATGATGACACAGAACCGGTTTTATCAAGACAAAACGGTTTGATGATGACACAGAACCAGCTCTACTGAGACAAAAAACGGTTTGATGATGATACAGAACCAACTCTATCAAGACAAAAGCGGTTTGATGATGACACAGCACCAACTCTATCAAGACAAAAACGGTTTGATGATGACACAGAACCAACTCTATCAAGACAAAAACGGTTTGATGATGACACAGAACCAGCTCTATCAAGACAAAAAACGCTTTGATGATGACACAGAACTAGTTCGCTCAAGAGAAAAAACGATTTGATGATGACACAGACCAACTCTATCAAGACAAAAACGGTTTGATGATGACACAGAACCAGCTCTATTAAGACAAAAAAAAACGCTTTGATGATGACACAGAACCACCTCTATCAAGACAAAAAACGGTTTGATGATGACACAGAACCAACTCTATCAAGACAAAAACGGTTTGATGATGACACAGAACCAGCTCTTTCAAGACAAAAAACGGTTTGATGATGACACAGAACCAGCTCTATCAAAACAAAAACGGTTTGATGATGACACAGAACTAGTTCTCTCAAGAGAAAAACGGTTTGATGATGGCACAGAACCAACTCTATCAAGACTAAACGGTTTTTTCGATGACACAGAACCAGCTCTACTGAGACAAAAACGGTTTGATGATGACACAGAACCAGCTCTATCAAGACAAAAACGATTTGATAATGACACAGGACTGGCTTTGGCCAGACAAATACGGTTTGATAATGACACAGAACTAGATATACTGAAACCAACCGGTTTGATGACGACACTGAACCAACTCTGGAAAGACATACACAAGCGAACGAGAATTCCGAGGATGCAGATTCGGCGGTTTGGACAGAAACAGCAAGGTCCCCTTTCTTTGAGCCGAGAGAGTCAGACCCGTTCACGACAGGCTCTCAAAAGAAGAGGCAGCTGC
>JADBJO010006063.1:119184-129184 GCA_016801955.1 Conus betulinus
AACAAACATAGTTTCTCTTTAAGGATGATCAAGTTGTTTTCTTGTTGTTGTAAATGGAACAAACATACTTTCTCTTTAAGGATGATCAAGTTGTTTTCTTGTTGTTGTAAATGGAACATAGTTTCTCTTTAAGGATGATCAAGTTGTTTTCTTGTTGCTATAAATGGACCAAGCATAGTCTCTCTTTAAGGATGATCAAGTTGTTTTCCTGTTCTTGTGAATGGACCAAGCATAGTCTCTCTAGGTAGGAGGGGTGTGTAGAACACAGTCTCTCTGTAGGAGGGGTGTAGTAGAACATAGTCTCTCTCTTTAGGTGGGGTGTGTGTAGAACACAGTCTCTCTGTAGGAGGGGTGTAGTAAAACATAGTCTCTCTTTAGGAGGGGTGTGTAGAACACAGTCTCTCTGTAGGAGGGGTGTGTAGCACACAACTCTCTTTAGGTGGGGTGTGTAGAACATAGTCTCTTTGTAGGTGGGGGGTGTAGAACACAGTCTCTCTGTAGGTGGGGTGTGTAGAACATAGTCTCTTTGTAGGTGGGGGGGCGTAGAACACAGTCTCTCTGCAGGTGGGGTGTGTAGAACACAGCCTCTCTGTAGGTGGGGTGTGTAGAACACAGCTCTCTTTAGGTGGGGTGTGTGTAGAACCCCACTTCTATCTGGTTTCACTTCAGACAGTAATTCAAATTCGAGTTTTTCTACAGTGTTGATGGCTGGGAGAGAGAGAGAGAGAGAGAGAGAGAGAGAGAGAGAGAGAGAGAGAGAGAGAGAGAGAGAGAGAGAGAGAGAGAGAGAGAGAGAGAGAGAGAGCAGAGAGAGACACACATACACACACGCACGCACGCACACGCACGCACGCACGCGCGCGCACACACACACACACACACACACACACACACACACACACACACACACACACACACACACACTTTTAATACACTTTATTCGGTAGACTCTCCATATGTAACTCAGGCATTTCCCAACGCCGCCTCTTTGTGTGTGGTGTGTGTGTGTGTGTGTGTGTGTGTGTGTGTGTGTGTGTGTGTGTGTGTGTGTGTGTGTGGTGTGTGTGTGTGTGTGTGTGTGTGTGTGTGTGTGTGCGCGAGCGCGCCCCGTGTGTGTGTGTGTGTGTGTGTGTGTGTGTGTGTGTGTGTGTGTGTGTGTGTGTGTGTGTGTGTGTGTGTGTGTGTGTGTGTCCAAGCGCGCGCATATGTGTATCTGTGTATTTGTACGTATGTGCTCGTGTCTTTGTTCCTGTGTCTGAGAGTGTTTGAGTTGAAATGTACATATGTATGCATGTGTGCGCGTGTTCCTGTGGTGCTTGCATAACGTATGCAATTACATATGTGTATACATGTGGACACACCATCTATGGTGGGAGCCCAAGCTATGCTCCTTTGAGGCCAGTATCCTTGACACAGCAAATAGGGTACAACATTTCACAACATTACCATCCCAGTACAGCATCATGTCGAAGTCGTCATCGCCATAATCACCCCTATTGTCATCGTCAGTATCATCATCATATCGATGTCACCATCATCATTAATTAACACCATCGTGACCATCATCGATTCATTTAACCCCTCGAACACCAACATCTGGATAACATTTAAGAGATACATTGATTAAGAACATCAACAGAAAAGACTGGAAGCAAACGTCGATCTAACGGATTACAGCCGAGAAGAGAGAAGAAATCCACCAATAAGCGAGAAGATCAAGATAGTTACGAGTTGGGCGTGGGGTAAATGATAAACTGTTTTCGGACGACGACAATTCCTTCAAGAATAAAAGGATTTTGTGACCAGTGATCGGACAAGCATGAACAAATGAAGGCCAACATGGATGTAAAAGACATCATTGACTACCGACATGCTACAATGATTGGTAGGCGTACAGGGGATCTATCAGCAATACGAGCAATCAAAGAGCCTATCCATACCACTAAGACAAAGACATTGAATGAACACAATGTTTGTGTTGCTACGCGTTCAATTAATCTAACACCTGCATGAATAGCCAATGGATTGTACATTCCTCCAAATAACACATTGAATTCAAAATGTCTTCATGCCATTATAATTTGCATATACATGGGGCTGCAAATGCTATGAGAGAATATATATATATATATATATATATATATATATATATATATATATATATATATATATATATATATATATATATAAGTGTTGGGCATTTTTTTTTTCATTAAAACAAATCAAATGAGATAAAAAAAAGCTCAATTTCATTGCATAAGCCCAATGTGGCTACTGAAGTCAACATAGATAAAATCAGGTTAAAAAAAAACAGCTCAATTTCATTGCATAAGCTCAATGTGGCAGCTAACGTCAACACAGATAAAATCAGATTTAAAAAAGCAGCTCAATTTCATTGCATAAGCTCAATGTGACAGCTGACGTCACAAACGTTGAAGGGGCAAAATACACATCAATTCTCTGCATTAAGAAACTTGCTTCCAGACTGACTTCCAGACTGGCTTCCATTTCACATCAATTCTCTGCATTAAGAGACTGGCTTCCATTTCACACATCAATTCTCTGCATTAAGAGACTGGCTTCCACACATCAGTTCTCTGCATTAAGAGGCTTTCCATTTCACATCAATTCTCTGCATTAAGAGACTGGCTTCCATTTTCACATTCATTCTCTGCATTAAGACACTGACTTCCATTTCACATCAATTCTCTGCATTAAGAGACTGGCTTCCATTTCACATCAATTTTCTGCATTAAGAGACTGGCTTCCATTTCATATCAATTCTCTGCATTAAGAGACTGGCTTCCATTTCACATCAATTCTCTGCATTAAGAGACTGGCTACCAGTTTACAGAAATCAAATGACATCAATTCTCTGCATTAAGACACTGGCTACCATTCACAGATATCACTGGCTTCATTTCACATCAATTCTCTGCACTAAGAGACTGGCTTTCGTTTTAAAAGAAATCAAAGCCAAACATAGGCAGTGGCAAACATTTCTAAAGTCAAAGTACTGCTATCGTCACAGTACTAAAAGGTCTCATTTCTGTAATCACAATAATAATGTCAAAAGCTCCCATTTCTCACGTCACAGTACTAATGTCAAAAGCTTCCATTTCTCACGTCACAGTACTAATGTCAAAAGCTTCCATTTCTCACGTCACAGTACACCACGTCACAGTACTAAAGTCAAAATCTTCCATTTTCTCACGTCACAGTACTAAAGTACCAAAAGCTCTCCCATTTCTCACATCACCGCAATAAAGTTAAAAATCTTTGTTCTCCAGTCACAATACTGATGCCAAAAGCTCTCATTTCTCAGTCAAAGTATTGATATAATAAATCTTTGTTCCTCAAATCACGGTTCTGATGTCAAAAGCTCTCATCTTCTGAATTCAAATCATTGATGTCATAAGTCTTTGTTCCTCAAATCACAGCACTGATGTCAAAAGCTCTCATTTTCTCAGTCAAATCATTGATATTCGTAAGTCTTTGTTCCTAAAACCACATTACTGATATCATAAGCTCTCATTTTCTTAAGTAAAAAAATTGATATCATAAATCTTTGTTCCTGAAATCACAATACTGATATCAAAAGCTCTCATTTTTAAAAGTCGAAGTATTGATATCATAAATCTTTGTTCCTCAAATCACAGTACTGATATCAAAAGCTCTCATTTTTTTTTAAAGTCAAAGTATTAATAACATAGATATTTGTTCCTGAAATCACAGTACTGATGTCAAAAGCTCTCATTTTCCCTAGTCAAAGTCTTGATGTCATAAGTCTTTGTTCCTCAAATCACAGTACGGATGCCCAAAGCCCATCTTTCTCAAGCCAAGGTACTGATGTGAAAGGCTCCCGTTTGTCAAGTAGCGGCACTGATGCAAAAAGAAAGAAAGAAAGAAACAACAAACAAAAAAACCCACCTCCATTTCCCCAGACACAGTACTGGGGTCTAACCCCTCTGTTCCTGAAAAATGATGGATTGATGTCAAAACCCCACCTTTACTCCGTCAAAATACTGACATAAAGAAATCGCCATTTCTTCAGTCACAGTCTTGATGTGGAAAGTCCATATTTCTCTTCAGTCACGGTCCTGATAAGGAATCCCCTGCTTCTCTCAAGTGACAGCATTGATGTAGAAACCCCCCTACTTCTCTCAATCACAGCATTGTTGTGGAAAGCCCCTACTTCTTTCAAGTCACAGCGTTGCTGTGGAATGCCCCTACTTCTCTCAAGTCACAGCATTGATGTGGAATGCCACTACTTCTCTCAAGTCACAGCATTGCTGTGGAAACCCCTACTTCTTTCAAGTCATAGCATTGCTGTGGAATGCCCCTACTTCTCTCAAGTCACAGCATTGTTGTGGAAAGCCCCTACTTCTCTCAAGTCACAGCGTTGCTGTGGAAAGCCCCTACTTCTCTCAAGTCACAGCGTTGCTGTGGAAAGCCCCTACTTCTCTCAAGTCACAGCGTTGCTGTGGAAACCCCCTACTTCTCTCAAGTCATGGCATCTTTTGTCAGCGACACCAGTGCTGCGAACAGACTGATAAAACACAGTCTATAGACACCAGAAACACCTTCAGTGGAGGAGTAGTATGGGGATAAGACAAACAGCGTCAGTAGAGGAGTATGGAGATAAGACAAACAGGCGTCAGTGGAGGAGTATGGGGATAAGACAGACAGGCGTCAGTAGAGGAGTATGGAGATAAGACAAACAGGCGTCAGTGGAGGAGTATGGAGATAAGACAAACAGGCGTCAGTGGAGGAGTATGGAGATAAGACAAACAGGCGTCAGTGGAGGAGTATGGGGAGTATGGAGATAAGACAAACAGGCGTCAGTGGAGGAGTATGGAGATAAGACAAACAGGCGTCAGTGGAGGGAGTATGAGGAGTATGGAGATAAGACAAACAGGCGTCAGTGGAGGAGTATGGGGAGTATGGAGATAAGAGAAACAGGCGTCAGTGGAGGAGTATGGGGATAAGCAATCTGCACGGAAGCCAGTAGTAGAATGAAATAATTATGGAAAGGAACGATCAAAACTAATTCGGCCAGTGTATGGAAAACTAGGCTTAAAAAATTCTCAGAGAAAGCCTAATTCACAGACAGACAGACAGACAGACAGACAGACAGACAGACAGACAGACAGACAGACAGACAGACAGACAGACACACACACACACACACACACACACACACACACCATATATAGAAATATTTGTCCCCCCCCACACACCCCACACCCGCACGCACACACACACACACACACACACACAAACACACACACACACACACACACCATATATAGAAATATTTGCCCCCCCCCCCCCCCCCCCCCACACCCGCCCCCCCCCCCCCCCCCCCCCACACACACATACACATACACGCGCGCGCGCGCGCGCGCGCGCGGGGATGAAAATAATTTTTGCGACAGGTGAATAAAGCGAGATAGGTCATAGACAGAGGATACAATCTGCAGTTACCTTTCCAGTCATCTCCATGCAGCCATCGCCCATTTCTCAGTCAAGCCTTTTGACTGATTCACACGGTCTCCCCTCCTCCTCTCTCCCGTCCAAACACTCTCCGTCACCCGTAATGGACCCGTGCGGTCAACCTGCTGTAAAACAATGTAACTGAACTCCTTCCACCACCCCTCTTCCCTTCCCTCCACTTCAACCCTCCACTCATACCCCAGCCCCTCCTCTCTCCCTCCCTCCCCAACAACCTACGGTAGTTTGTACATCAAGTCGAAGGGCATCATTCACAATCACGTCACGTTTCGGCCTCACTTAACGTCCGGAGGCAAAGTAAAGGCCCGTCTGTTTAACCGTTAACCAAGTCGTCGATGCTGTTCATTCCAGAATTAGCCACTGTCTCCAGGAGACCCATTCCAGCAGGAGACAGCTTCAGCGTTCAGCAGAAGGAAGGAAAGACAGTATGATTTATGATGGCATGGTTTTTAATTGGCAGGATTTCGGGAACTAATTAGGAAATATGTACATCAGCATCGTAGCGTCCAATGGACAGTCATCCACCACTCCTGTTTTCATGGGTATCTACTAAGCACACGTTTCATGAATACCCATACAACAGACCTCCTAGGGAACAAACATTGCTTTTCTTTTGAAGCCATTTTGAAGCACGGGGGTTTGTCGTCGCTTACTTTGTAGCCGCGGACGGTAGAAGCCACCAGTGAAATGACTGATTCACGTCATTATGTTCATTTCGGCACCGACAGTTTGTAGGGAACATAGGTTCTGTTTTTCTGTTTAGAGGAACAAAACTTCTTAGTTTCTTTCAAGGTAAGAATAGTGTCGATGGAACGACTCTCGCTAACTATGATGGGAATACACGGGTTAAAGCAGTTAAACCAAAGGGCATGTATAACGACTCTCGCTAACTATGATGGGAATACACGGGTTAAAGCAGTTAAACCAAAGGGCATGTATAACGACTCTCGCTAACTATGATGGGAATACACGGGTTAAAGCAGTTAAAACCAAAGGGCATGTGTTGACAAGTCACTCTCCACACATTCTCTGTAACGGACCAATCAGCTGTGCGTTTTGCATTGGAATCATACGAACGTTGAAGATGATGAGGAGATACATACTGCTGCTTGGTGAATCTTAACGAGTGCAAACACAAACTCATTATAACAACTTAAGTTTAAAAATCACAACATGGCGAACGAAATGTCCAGAAATAAATTGCAGTCCCATCATTTGCAGAACATTGACGTCGGTAGAATACAGTCTTTCCGTACAGACAAAAACACATAACCTTCACGGCGAATAACAGAGAGAGTTTCTAAAAGAACTCAACACCTGGCACCCAGTTTCAACCTGTTTGTATGGGCAACCCTGCCCCCAATCCAACTTGTCGTTCACAGTTTCCGGTTGTCGTCAGATCTGGCCTTTGTTGAGTTGTTAGTGGTCCTTGTCAACTTGGTGGCGGAGCAGACATCACTGCTCGTGGGCCTGTCACAAACTGGGTCATTCCGTTGGACGAGCGAAACACGTCACATTACACGTCCATCGTCACGGACGAACCGCCAGACAAGGGAAAAGCAGACAAGACCAAGCAGGCAAGAAAAAAACATGTATATTGAGATTATGTACACCCATCATAAAATTATCTACCCCTGCTTCACTTCTTAGATGCTTTATTTGCATCGCCCGTGCTCTACCCACGACAGAACGTTGACTGGGATTTCCATTGGCAGTTGACTGTCAGAACAAAGCTTCCAATCCGCACACCATCTGCACCAACAAGGCCGATTTCGCCAGGTCCAGGCTTTGCTTTCTTTATGGGCTGATGGTTTATCTGCACCATGAAGGCCCACTTCATCAGGCCCAGTCCCGGCTTCCATTGGCTGCTGACGGCTTTTTCTCAGACATCAGGTCCAGTCCTGGCTTCCTTTGGGTGCTGAAGGCTTTTTCTCAGACACTTTTCACCAAAGAAGCACATTTTGAAAGTCGATTTTTGTGTTGGTGTGTCCTCCGTGGAGTCCTTTATATTTCAACAGAACGTCTCTCGGTTTCTTCGGTCGGGATATAACGGCGACCCGAATCTTCCCAGTGAAGCTGCCCATCAGATGGGGAGAAGACACAGCTCTACGCTTCAATCATCAACAGTCCCCACAGCTGAAGACGATGGGGAGAAGACACAGCTCTACTCTTCAATCATCAACAGTCCCCACAGCTGAAGACGATGGGGAGAAGACACAGCTCTACTCTCATCAGTCATCAACAGTCTACTCTTCCCCACAGCTGAAGACGATGGGTGAAGACACAGCTCTACTCTTCAATTCAATCCCCACACCAAGACGATGGGGAGAAGACACAGTACTCTTCCCACAGTCCCCACAGCTGAAGACGATGGGGTGAAGACACAGCTCTACTCTTCAATCATCAACAGTCCCCACAGCTGAAGACGATGGGGAGAAGACACAGCTCTACTCTTCAATCATCAACAGTCCCCACAGCTGAAGACGATGGGGTGAAGACACAGCTCTACTCTCAATCATCATCAACAGTCCCCCCCACGGCTAAAGACGGATTCATTAGACTAATGAACTATTGGTCTTCTTTAATGAGCAGAACTCGGGAAATCACCGGGAAATCACCGATCAAAACTTGCAGACATGATTCGCTCAACTGTTTTTGTTTATTTGTCTGTACATCTTGCAGTGGACAGATCAATACAGAAGGAGTAATATCCCATTGTCATAGAGTGAAACGACTGCTTCTGAACACCGCGTGGTTACCATCATGTGAGACAATTCCCTGTGTGTCTGGCTTCTCTACTTCCTGCTGAGGTCACAATATCAAGGGTCGTCCCACTGAGCCAGTGAGAACACCAACACCAGCAGCACCTAGCAGTGCACACTCCCCGTGGTGTGGAAGTTCAGGTCTAGACGGATGGTATGGTCCTGCAGTCAGAATGCTGCTGTGTAAAAAGAGTGTGAAACTGGAGGCCGTGGCCGCACCGACACTCCACACGAGATGCTAACTGGTAACTATTGACGCCTTCACTGAGAAACATATCCACCATTTTCAACAGTTTCTGTACATTAGGGAAAAAAAAAAAAACCGGCACCTAACATCACCCAAACCATGTAGCTAGTAGATTTGGTCCAGGACTGGTTTTAACACGTGAGCCCACCATTGTCTGGCACCAGTGTGTCTGCCCACAAACGTGTCTGCTTTGCATGAAGTGTGTGGGATCAGCGGCACCTCTTCAGGCATCACAAACAGGTGAGACCCTCCGAGTCGCTCTGCAGCCTTGCTGACCTTTGCTCAGAGGCTTCTGAAGGGCCGTGGTCGTCCTCACGATCTTCTGCCTCCGTCTCTCCGTCCTCCTGGGTCCCCGCGGCCTGACTGTTGTCCTCTTTACGACTCGACCGGATGCTCTCATAGTAGTCCAGAACGCCGCCGTCCCCGTGGAAATCCTCGTAGCGCACGGTGCTAGCGTTCTCTGCGCGCCCGTCATGGCCCGTCTCGTAGTAGTCCAGCACGGGGAAGAGGTTGTGGTCGTCGTCCATGGAGTCCAGGTTCCCGTCCCCGTAGCGCTCCTCTTCCGTGAGAGGGTTCTGCTGCACCTTCACACTCTCCGGGGTCTCGTGGGAAAAAACTCCAGAGTGGAGAACTTGGTGCCTCGCCGCTGCATAGCCTGGTTGCCTTGGAGACCGTTCAGCTTGGGATGCCAGCCGTTGGAGGTCCTCAGGCTGGTCTTGGTGGTGGGTGGTCGTGGACCCGTTGCTGCCCGAGTAGCCCGTGCCGTGACTTCCGTTGTGAAAGGTTCCGGACTTGCCCTCGGCCTTGGAGGAGGTGTCGGAGTACACGTTGGAGCGGATGGGACCGCGGCGCGCTTCTTGAGGGTGCCTGTCTCAGCAGCTGAAACCCAGCACATGCGGACCTCGGGGTTGAAGAGACAGCGGAAGAAGACGAAGATGAGGAAACCTTGCAGGGAGTTGAGGATGCAAAACAGGTAGTTGAAGACAACCTTGGCCTCCCGGATGGCCAGCGGGCCGAAGACCCAGGTCACGCCCAACAGGAACATCACGGTGAAGGCACCTCGCACCTGCACGTCAGACACAGCGCCTTTTATGGAACAGAACCCGCGTTCTCCTCAGCCTTGACTGATAATGGCCTATTGCTGTATACTTAGCATATAAAAGGATCTCTTCAGCCTCAAATGATAATGGCCTATTGCTGTATATTTAGCATATAAAAGGATCTCTTCAGCCTCAAATGATAATGGCCTATTGCTGTATATTTAGCATATAAAAGGATCTCTTCAGCCTCAAATGATAATGGCCTATTGCTGTGTATATTTAGCATATAAAAGGATCTCCTCAGCCTCAAATGATAATGGCCTATTGCTGTGTACCTAGCATACAAAAGGATCTCCTCAGCCTCAAATGATAACGACCTATTGCTGTGTACCTAGCATGTCAAAAGGATCTCCTCAGCCTCAAATGATAACGACCTA
>JADBJO010006064.1:0-7500 GCA_016801955.1 Conus betulinus
GTATATAGAGGGCATTACAGAAGTTATGTTTTTGTCTTTTTTGCCGCGACGTTATAATCATATACTTAGTTTTTCTTTTCATTTAAAGACATGTGATTGAGTTTAGTCCAAGTAACTAACTGGTCAACATTCTCTTGCATTTTAACGGATAACTGATGGGGTTAGAGTGGTTAGAATGAACAGACGTGTCATCCGCGAACAGCTCGCAGGAACCTTTTATGTGTAAGGGTAGATCGTTTACGTAGAGTAGAAAAAGAAGAGGACCAAGAACTGATCCCTGTGGTACACCGTATTTTTGTCTTAAAAAAAAAGACTGCTTGTTACGTAAGAAGACTGTATGCTGACGGTCAGTAAGAAACGATTTTATTAGTAAAAGGGCGTTATCAGAGAATTTGTAAAGTACCAGTTTTTTTTCTGTAGTAATGTATGGTCTATAACATCGAATGCTTTTGCAAAATCAACGAACAAAACTCCAGTAAATTTCAAATCATCAATATTGGTTAACCATTGATCAACGAGGTTTGATAGTGCTGTGTGGCAAGAGTGGTTAGCTCTAAATCCAGACTGGCTGGGATGAAGCAAATCGTACTTTGAGATATGAGACATGGCATGTTTGTTAATATGTTTTTCTAATGGTTTGGAGAGAACAGAAATAAGTGAAATGGGTCTATAATTAGAAGGATCCGTTTTTATCGCCAGATTTGTAGATTGGTATTATCTTAGCTTTGCTTGAGAATATTTGGAAAGTAACATTTATCTATACAAAGGTTATATAGAAGTCAAGGAGTCGGCAATGAGAGGGGCACTGAGTTTCAAAATCTTCCCATCTAAGTCGTCAAGACCACGTGTACTTGTCTGTTTCATATGCACAAGATAGAAGTAAACATCGTATAACTTTATAGGGGGAATAACTAATTCTGATTAATCGCTTTAGACTCACTGTAATCGATCAAGAGTTTTAGGTCATTGGCTTTCGAGTCATCGTGTTTCACAGTTTGATCAGCAATATAGAAAAATGATGGTTTAGAGTATCAGCAGATATATCACTCGGAATTGTGTAGGTTTTGTCAAGATTCTTGTGTGAGAGAGTGTTTATGGCCTTCCAAATTGGTTTAGAGTTATTTTTAGAGTTGTTATAAACTAGGTTTCTAAAATATTTCTGTTTTGAACTGCGTAGCATAGATGTACTTTATTTCTTTGTTTCTTAAACTGATCAACTGTTTATTTTTTAATAAAGTATCTCTTAACCATATAGCTTCTTGAATTTCATCTGTAAGCCACGGGGGTTTGGGGGAATGTTTAACTCTTTTGGTTTTAAACGGAGCGTGTTTGTTGTAAATCTCTATAAAGGTTCTGTGCCAAAATTCAAAGGCTTCATCAGGGTTAGTGTATTGATAAACTTGAGATAATGATGAATGGGCTAAGTCAAATAAGAAAGAATCCCGATTAAAGTCGGCAAATGATCTATATGTGATAACTTTATGTCCAGTTTTAGGAATTTTTGTACCTTTCTTTAACCAAGTGACACATACAGGTAAATGATCACTGTAACCACAATGTGGAGAGCATATTTCAATGATGTTTTGTTTTGTGTTAGCATAGATGTGATCTATTAAAGTTGCAGATGTTGGGGTAATCCGTGTTGGTGAATCAATTAACTGAGACAGGCCTAAATTACTGCATGTTACATTCCATCGATTATTGATCTTTAGGAGGTCTATATTAAAATCACCCAGGAGAATAGTTTCGTTTTTCCAGCAGCAAGTAAAACAGCTTCCATCATGTCGTTAAATTTATCATGCCAGTCAAGGCATTCTGCGGGTTTCTGTATAAGAATCCTACTAAGATTTGGTTTGTTTTTCTTGATATTGACTTCGACCCAGATTGATTCAATACCGTAACATTCAAAGAATTAATTCGTTGACACCTAAGAGACTGACTTGAATAAAGTATTAGGCCAGTTTGCATTGGGGAGAGTAGGGTCAAGGCGAATATGGTTGTAAACCAGGTACTGAAACGTCAGTATTAGGAATATGTTTAGTTAATCTAGATTCAGCACAGCAGAATAGGTGGAACTGCTTTCCGGAATTATAAAGTATGGAAGACAGTTCATCATGTTTGTTAATCAATCTATTAATATTTAAAAATCCAATTCTGAGACCTTCCTTAGAAGGCCACGTGTTCACTGTGGACATTGGTAAAAGTGGAATCAATAATCGGAATTGGAACAAAAATCGCAAGTACAGAATGACATGTCTACAAATACAGTTTAAAGGATGATAAATAAATGCGAAATAGAGCAACTCGACAAAGAAATCACAATTCAAGTGTGTATCACACACGGCACCAAGAAAAATAATTAAGCAAAACCGTTCCAAATACACACAAAACAAATTGAGATAAAGTAAATGAATAATCAACAGGTAAACAGTAAGAAGTAAATTAGAAAACCGTAAGAAGTGGAAAATCGTTATCAGATTTCTATTAAGGACTAAATAAAATATCAATATCAAAACTACAAAGGGGGGCGTCACCACTGCAAGTCGCCCAGGAACTAGAATCAATCAGTAAATACACACAAATGAATATGGTATGGTATACACACAAATGGAATAGTGCAACTCGATAAAGAAATCACAAATCAAGTGTATTCCACACACGGGACCAAGAAAATAATTAAGCAAAACCGTTCCAAAACACACACAAAACGAATTGAGATAAAGTAAATGAATAATGAATAGGTAAACAGTAAGAAGTAAATTAGAAAACCGTAAGAAAATGGTAAATCGTTAACAGATTTCTACTGAAGACTAAATGGAATAATATCAATATCAAAACTACAAAGGGAGCGTCACCACTGCAAGTCGCCCGGGAACTAGAATCAAACAGTAATACACACAAATGGAATATGGTATGTACATCGAATCTTCAAGATCTTCAATATTCTAAGGAAGATCAACCACAAGTTTGAGAACCACTCATAATTTGGAGTTAGGCAACTGAAACACGGATCTTTCTCTCTCTCTCTCTCTCTCCCTCCCTCCTCTCTCTCTCTCTCTCTCTCTCTCTCTCTCTCTCTCTCTCTCTCTCTCTCTCTCTCTCTCTCTCTCTCTCTCTCTCTCTCTCTCTCTCTCTCTCTCTCTCTCTCTCTCTCTCTCTCTCTCTCTCTCTCTCTCACACACACACACGTGCGCACACATTCAGAATAACACACACACACACACACACACACACACACACACACACACACACACATACACATGTGTGTGCGTGCGCGTGCGCGCGGCGTACGCATTAGCATAAACGCCCTTGAACACTGCTTGCAGACACATACACACACATAGAAGAGTGATTTTCATGACATGTATATATTGCTGTTTAGTGCCATGTCAATCTCTGCTATTGGTAGTGTTGAATGTTCAACATTTGGGAAGTCATCATGTTTAATAAATGTAAATAACGATTCATGTCACTTATAGGAGGGATGGGATGGGCATTGGGCAAAATGTTCATGTGACGAGGGCTGGAAAGGCATCAGGATTCAGACCATAATACTGTGACCCTGAGTCAATGCCAGTGTACATTCGAGGGGTGGGCTGTCTGTGTGGGGATGGGTGAGGGGGAGGGGATTCGTAAGGGTCCGGACTAAAATACGATGCCCCCGACTCTGTGCCAGAGTTGACACGGCGGTTGGACAGTTTGTGTGGGGGTGGGTGAGGGTGAAGCAGGGGTTCTGGCTGGGAGGGGCGATATTGAGTGTTAGTTTGTTTTATCAAAGAGGGGAAATGTTGCATTGACTGTAATGGGGGTACACCATTATCCATAGTTCGGCCACTGTTATAGCCAAGATCTTCCTGGTGTTGGGAGAACACATGGCTATAACCAGAGGTCTGGTTTGGGTCTAGTGGACTGTGATCCGCAGTAGAATTGGAATGCACGCCACTTTGAGTAATATTCCCAGTATGGATGTTAGGACTGAATAAGTTTCGCGGATCAGGATCATGCATGTTGTAGAATATGGGAAAAGGTGAGGAGGGCAGGGATTATACCGGTATCACGGGTGTTGTTGGCAGGTTGGGAGGAGCGGGGAATGCGGGGGGAAGAGGAATACATTTTCCGTTCAGTAGACATGTCAGATGGAAAGTCATCGTTAAGTCTTACATTGCCACAGCTGGATCTGAACTGAAACTCTCGTGGCTGATCCCGTTCTCTTTGGTTGTCTCTGAGCGGAGGCAGTGTGTCCGCCAGCCAGTTCAAGATAGTTTCGCTTGAATCTTGAAGCCAACTGGGCTGTACCTTTAAGACTGGGGTGGGTAAGGTCTCGGTACATGATAAGCTTTGGAGCACCAGAGGCTGCGACAAAAACATCAGTGTTATCCAGAAGAAGGTGGTTTTGGAATCATAGCAAGCTTGTTTGAGATTCCGATTTGACGGGAAAACAAAATTGTTGAGATTGTGCCTGCCTTTTGCAGGAATTACGGAGCTTAATGCTAGTTTGGAAGCTGGAAAACTTGATGGCACAGGTTTATTAATTGCGTCCACTGTTGAACGGAAACCTGTTCAGAGGAGCAGTCAATGATGCCAACATGAATGATCAGCGCTTTAATTTTATGATTAGTAGGTTGGTGAATAAGCCATTGTTTCAAATCATACGTAGATATGCCTGAGACACATATTTTAAACAAATTATATGAGCGCAGTGCTAATCTCTTTGGGTCCAAAAACTTTAAGACAGAGTCACCGATTAAAAGTGCAGTTGCTCGATCATAACTGAAATTGTGTTTAAAATGTCACGGGGACAGAGATCCGGACTTGTTTTCTCGGGAGATGGAGAACGTCTCTTGTCACTATCATTGTGTTTCTGAGCGTTATTATCAGTGGGTGTCGTGATATATGAGTCTCTCTCGGACAAAGGGTCAAACATATTACTGACGGGAATAGCGTAGTCAGTAGTGACGGGAACTGTAGGGGGATCTTCTTTACAAACGTCAGGTCGGGCAGGAAGATCAGTTGAATCAGAGTGTGAAGCAACAGGGTCGTTTCACAAGGCTCGTGCCGTTCAGCTGGGTCAGCCACAGGGGGGGTGTCACTGCAGTGGTCTGTTGCCGATATCAGCTGGTCTGGGTCGTTGTGAGGCAGGGGGTCTGCTCTCCATACAGTCACTGCTCAGATCGATGCACCACGGGTGCAGACGACTGTCGTGGTGAGGCAGGGGGTCTGCTCTCCATACAGCTGGTGTCACTGCAGTGGTCAGATCGATGCACCACGGGTGCAGACGACTGTCGTGGTGAGGCAGGGGGTCTGCTCTCCATACAGCTGGTGTCACTGCAGTGGTCAGATCGATGCACCACGGGTGCAGACGACTGTCGTGGTGAGGTAGGGGGTCTGTTCTCTACACTGCCGGTGTCGCTAGGGTGCACAGCTGGCTGAACCTCAGATGTGGAGACTGGACAATTCGTTGGGGAGCATGACCACTCTCCACACAACTGGAGCCTCCACAGTGGTCAGTGGAATGCTGGACAGGGACACAGGGAGTAGCCAGATGGGACTGTGGGTTATACGGGTTACTGTCCCGAGCAGTTGTTTGAGAGTTGGTGGGAGTAAGATGATTGACTGTGGTGTGTGATGTATGTGATACTGTCTTCACTGTTATGCTGTGTACTGGCGTCGACTGCTGACTTTTTGGATTTCAGGATCTTCATTTCTGAACGCAAGCTGCTAAGTTGAGACTTGAATGACTGGTTCTCTTTTGTTAAAACATCTAAGGAATCACTTAATTGAGATATTTTGATTTCGAGATCGTCAATTCTCGAGTAGATGGAGTTCCTACTGGACTTGATGAAAGTTTTTAGTTCATTCTTTGTTGCTGTTTTGGCGTCCTCAATCAATGACACAATTGAGTGTTTTCAGATCTGTTGGGATGCACCCAAATCATCTATTACTTCTCTGAGTTGTTGGGATTGTTGTCTGCATGAGTGGACAAGGGGACTCAAGACTTTGTTTTTGGTTTGCCGAGGGCAAAGTGTGCGTCTGCGGAGTTTTTTACTTTTGGAGCCAAGAGGCGTTGACTTGAACTTCTCTGGTTCCATGTCAGCGGAAAGAGTGACGCTAATGCTGGGATGGGGTGGGCGGGTGCAGGACAACTTGCTGACGAGACTTCGGACAGGACAGGACAGAATCAGTGAACCGTCACTGACTGAACAGGGTGGGGATGAACAAGAAGCAGGTGAAGCAGTATCTTCTTCACTGGCTGTTGCTGGCTCTCCGTGGGGACTTGTCTCCTGCAAGGGGCTCAGTCGCTGCAGCTGACTGACAGAGGGGATCCATGGTGGAGGTGGTCAGGGTTGACAGGTCCATGGTGGAGGTGGTCAGGGTTGACAGGTCCATGGTGGAGGTGGTCAGGGTTGACAGGTCCATGGTGGAGGTGGTCAGGGTTGCAGGGCCGAGGGGGTGGATGAAGGTCAAGGGGGGATGCTAAGTACGGACGAGGTTAGACTTTCGATGTCCTTGTCGAGCAGAAATGTACTCACAGGATGTTTCAGTCTTTCACATTCTTCTTGACCCCAGAGGGTGCAGTCTCTTCCTTGGGCAAGAAGAGTGCCCGACATTTGAGAAGTCTTGAAATATAGAGTAATAGTAATTCTTTTAGATGTATTCCAGAGACACGTATAGTAGTTTTGGGGCGAGTTCAGTTGGAAGTCCTTGGATCCATAGCACAGATGGAAAGGGTATCGATTCATCATTATAATCAAAATCAGTGACTTGTAGTTTCACACAACTATCATAGATGGCTGAGAGTAACGGTAGAGAAGGATATTCCGCCAGACGCACAGTTCATCTTCTCCACACCAAAAAATCTTCTGGATTGCGTCAGCGGTGTCGATCAGTTTTGTTTCCATTTGAAACTGTACTAATTACATGCGTCTGTGGCGAATCGTTCGAGTTTGAACTGGATCAGTTTCGTGTGCCTGTGGGCTTATCATTGGGGGGCATTTGTTCAGACATGACACAGGTTAAAAACACGGACTCACGCTACACATACACGCACGTGCCAGCATTGCCACACTCCGATGTTCAAGCACAGGCCATCATTTACAGATCATTGATCACACACATGGCCACGGTCACAGGGCGAAACTTTTCACTCACTGTTGCACGGGATACACACCT
This sequence comes from Conus betulinus, assembly GCA_016801955.1. NCBI lineage: Eukaryota > Metazoa > Mollusca > Gastropoda > Neogastropoda > Conidae > Conus > Conus betulinus. The sequence continues at coordinate 7,171 of JADBJO010006064.1, forward strand.
CCTATTCAGGAATCCGGAGTATGAACTGTTTTGATTTTCCGCTTCTTCTTAGTTAAGTATTAAAATAAAATATTAATTATCACAAGATTCCAAAACGATTGGAGGAATCAAACGATGTCAGCAAATGCACAGCGAGACAAAGAGACAGATTCACATCCAGAGGGAGGGGAAGGGGGAAGGACTTAGCCGAGAAAAGAGAGAAGAGAGAGAGAGAGAGAGAGAGAGAGAGAGAGAGAGAGAGAGAGAGAGAGAGAGAGAGAGAGAGAGAGAGAGAGAGAGGTGTTATGCATGCGTAGAAATTTATGAAAACAAAATATCTTATAGCTCAAA
>JADBJO010006064.1:12500-20000 GCA_016801955.1 Conus betulinus
AATGTAATACTGGAAAAAAATTGTAATATTTGATATCAAACCGTTTACTAAATGGGAACAGAAGATTAATATATGAGTAATCTAGTCTACTGGAAAATAGTCTGTAGGAAAATAAGTAAAATACAAGAAATTGAATTACAATGACTTCAGCTACAAATATGCTTCAAAACTTTGGTTACGAATTGCACACTTAAAACATGGGCATAGTTGAAAATGACAAATACATTTTTTGTGACGTTGAAAAAGACTCCATCCAACACTATTTGTGGCATTGCAGATTTTCGCGAAATTTCTGGCCAGAACTGAAAAAAAGAAAGAAAGTAAAACAGAAAAGAAATGCGAAAACTGCGCAAAGACTGTCCCTTAACGTTGAAGCAGTTTTGTTTGTATTTGATGACAAACCAAAATCAAATATAAGAGCCGAAATAGCTCAGTTGGTAGAGCGCCGGACTCGTAATCGTGGTGATCCTGGGGTTGTGGGTTCGAATCTCCGCTGGGGGCGTTTCGATACAGGGGGATTTTTCCCTCGGAGTTAACATTGGTTCTGACTCTATTTCCCATACAGTCCTTCGAATGAGACTATAAACCGAGGTTCTGTGTGTGTGAACGCACGCATAATATCTTGCACACATGTAAAATCCCATCAACTTTCGGAAGAGAAGGCCAGTTTGGCCGTTGGTATGGATGACACGTTACACATTGCATGCACCCTGCGTGAGAAATGGAAAGAATGAAGGAAGTAAGGAAACTGAGTGAACGATATTGAACGATATTGACTGGATGACACGGGAAAACGACTGAATGAAGCGCCGGCTGGCAGCTCTTCAGTCGGCACTACCCAGGTAGGCAGCCCATTGTGTAAACGAGCGTTGCTTGCAAAGCGCTTAGAGCTTGGTCCCATTCTTCCTCCCCCCCCCCCTCCCCCCCGGAACTTACCCCGGGGTAAGTCTGGGCTAGCCTGCTTTTACCCCCATGGTCATTCCAGGACTAGCTGGAACTTACCCCCCCCCCCCCCCCCCCCCCCCCCCCCCCGTTGGAACTGACCCCCCCCCCCCCTCCCCCCAGTCAGCTACATTGTACAAGGTACACAGGCACTCAGGAGACACTAATTAGCTGTAAAAAATAGTTAAAACCTCTGATATACCTTAAAGTGACCAATGGTCAGTGACACTGACCACTGGTTGTCTGCATTGCACAAGGTATACAAACACTCGTGAGGCACTGATTAACCGTAATATAGTCGAAATATCTGATTTACGTCATAGTGACTAGTGGTCAGTGGCACTGACCACCAGTCATCTGCATTGTACAAGGTACACAGATACGCGGGAGACTATAATTAGCAGTGAAATAGGCAAAAGAAACAAACTGCAGCGTTACCGAAACACGACGAAAAAGCAGAAAGAGCACACAAAACAAAGTGTGAAGTAACGCACTTTAATGAACGACACAAAACAAGACAAGAAATTTTCGGCAATAAGCCTTCCTCAGCGACAAAACAATGAAAACAATGCAGACATTAACATGCACAATACTCCCCTTGTGAAGCCAAAGTGGTGAAATGAAATGTTTCACCACTTTGGCTTCACAAGGGGAGTATTGTGCATGTTAATGTCTGCATTGTTTTCATTGTTGTCGCTGAGGAAGGCTTATTGCCGAAAATTTCTTGTCTTGTTTTGTGTCGTTCATTAAAGTGCGTTACTTCACACTTTGTTTTGTGTGCTCTTTCTGCTTTTTCGTAGCAGTGAAATAGTTAAAATCTCCGATTTACGTCATAATGACCAGTGGTCAGTGGCACTGACCACAAGTAATCTACATTGTACAAGGTGCACAAGCACTCGAGAGACACTAATTAGCTGTTAAATAGTTAGAATCTCCGATTTACGTCATAATGACCAGTGGTCAGTGTCACTGACCACTAGTCATCTGCATTGTACAAGCTAAGGTACACAGGTACTCAAGAGATCTACCCCCCTCCCTGGGGGGGGGGGGGGGGGGGGGGGGGGGAAGTTCCAACTAGGGGAGGTAAGTTCTAACTAGTCCTAGAATGACCCCCGGGGATAAAAGCAGGCTAGCCCAGATTTACCCCGGGGTAAGTTGCAGAGGGGGGTAAGAACGGGCTGTTACACCCGCACAAAATGTCCGAAACACTTTGATGAGCATCGCATTAAGAAAGATTTATCCAAATGTACTGAAGACTGCTGCACATTTTTTTTTCCCTTTTACCTTCGACTGGGTGTGCGGCAGTTGTTCAACGGGCGGACATTATCGCATGTGAACATACATAGTGATGTCCATCGTGTTGGCGGTCATCGTGTGCTATCTATGGTGCAGATTTGGTTAAATGCGAGGGGGGGGGGGGGGGGGGACGTGGAGGGGGGGGGAGGGGGAGGGGCGTGGAGAGTGGGGAGGGTGGGCCTGAGCATGTATGTTAGTGCCTGTGTACGTACGTGTTTGTGTGCGTGTGTCTTCGGCATGTTGAACAAAAAAAACGCAGCATGAAGGTGCTTTTTGATTTGTTACATAGCTGAGCTTGGAGGGTGGTTAAACATGGGCTGAAACTGTAATGTATTGCTCTTTTTTTTTACATTGCCTGTCTTAATATCCATACATCTATGAGAACAAAAAGAATGTGACTTGCTTGATGACTGTGCATATCATTGAAATACACAGCCATATATATGTACATTCTTATTCCTCCTTCCTTTGACGTCGACCACAACGGGCAGAAGAAGAGAGTGGGCTGGAAAAAGTGCTGTTCCGGTCTGAGTTCATGTTCATAATATATTTTTTGTTTTGTTTTGTTTCATTTTTGTTTCACTTTTGTTTCATTCAGTGATAGGACAGAAGGGGGGATCATGATCGGCTGACTAAACAATGAGAGAGATTTTTTTTTGATTGGTTTCAGACATGATTTTAGATAATTTAGATAAGAATTAGCCGAAAATTCAAAATCATGCAGAAATTGTAATTATTTGAATATACTACATGCCACTCCCCACACACCGTCTAGGCCACCGGACCCGCATGACACGTAAACAGTGACAGCTGGGGAGTGTGGATACTGGACCCTAGTGCATTTAGAGCTGAGAGTCGCCAGTCGGCTGCCTCTCTCAGGGACTCCTTCTCAAGGATCAAAAAGAGTCACAGCCCGATCAGTGCCACATAGAGACCACTGCCTGACAGATGTCCACTTTCAACTAATGTTTATGGAATCGATGTTGACGATGCGACAGCCCCTGATATGTCCCCAGCGGTCGGCTGGGCTATACACAACATGAATTGCTTGATATTTTCCATGTGCCATGAGATCCTTGCCAGGGTTAGTAGGGACCAGTCGTTCTTGAAACCAAAAGCTAAGGAATGTATATCATGGTTTGCATGTACATGAATAGGATGTACGCTTAACAGACACATCTTGCAAAACGTTGTATTCAGACCACATGAAATAGGAAAAATAAATCTGGTTCTGGATACAGAAAAAACAACAACTAGACTTGCACTCTCAGCATATCTTCAACAACTCTGCAAGATCTAATACCCTTCCTCTCCTCATCTCCACCTCACTCCCACTCCGTCTCCTACCTCTTTCTCCTTTTTTTTTTTTTCTTCCTATCTGCCAGACAGGATAACATTGAAATGATGTTCATCTCCATCCTGTAACATGCTACACTGTGAAGACTCACGTAGTGCGCAAGGTGCGTGAAGATTGCGTGAGGTCACAGCCGCCATGGAAGGTCGGCCTAGTCGATGGTGCTATGCAGTGAAGACTCACGTCGTGCGCAAGGTGCGTGAAAACTGCGTGAGGTCACAGCCGCCATGGAAGGTCGGCCTAGTCGATGATCTCCGGCTCTGAAAGGAGAGTGAGCACCAATGACAGATGATCGGTGGTTTGGACTTTTTGCAAATAGCCGTCTGGCCTTTGACTGACCGGTGAGCCATAGATGAATGGGACCTGTTGGCTCCACATCCACAAATCTTATCCACTGTGGCATAATGGGTAGTAAGAGAGACTGCCGGCTACAAAAATCTTATCCACTGTGGATAATGGATAGTAAGAGAGACTATCCACGTAGAGAATGGCTACAAATCCATTGTGGCATAATGGATGGTAAGAGAAACACTGTGACATAATGAATTACTAGAGACACTGCCGGCTAGGTAAAGATTTTAGATTCGAGCCCAGATTGATTTTCGGATCTACCTTTTTTTTTTAAACAGTACTTTTAAATCTCCGTGTGTGTGTGTGTGTGTGTGTGTGTGTGTGTGTGTGTGTGTGTGTGTGTGTGTGTGTGTGTGTGTGTGTGTGAGCGTGTGTGTGTGTGTGTGTGTGTGTGTGTGTGTGTGTGTGTGTGAGAGAGAGAGAGAGAGAGAGAGAGAGAGAGAGAGAGAGAGAGATGAGCGAGAGAGAGAGTGAGAGAGACTTTTTGTGCTGGTCTTTTTTTGTATTGATAACGGATCTCTCTTTAATGGAAACGATTACTTGGCCGGGTTTGACAAATAACAAAAAAAAACACTGTCAACGGTGAAACATTTTTGTGCGTATGTTGGGACTGGAAGGAGGGGGACAAGTGGGGAGGAGCGAGGAATGGATGTGTGAAGAGTAGAGCAGAGTGGATGGAGTGGAATGAGCAGTGGCCAACATCATGCTCGTCATCTTGGCGTCACATTTTCTTTGCCTTAAAGCCTTTCTTTCAAAATGCAAATAACACACGTCTGAAGGATAGTATGCCTGGGCTCACAGGAGCAAGTATTATTCATCAGCAGTGTGTCCATGGATGCGACCCAGGCTCTTATCTTCTCTTTCAGTCTTGCTAGCCCGTGGAAATATTCTTGCTGGTAGCCTAAACTATGCCCACAAGTCTCAAAGGTTCTAGAACATATATGGAGGAAATGAAGGGAGGAGAACAGTAGACAAAATGAGTGTGTGAAGTGAGAAGGTATGGAGAGATTCTCAAATCGAGAAACAGATCGCCTTTCTTTGCAAGCATTGCACTGGCTGATTGTTCAGTCCAGAGTTGTCGACGAGCTTTCTTCTATCTGCTGTGTGATGTGGAAGAGGGCCTGGCCATGAATATGTGTCTGACATTCCCCATTAAGCCTCCATCCTCCATCTAGTAATCTCCCTTCTTTGTCTGCTTACATTGGCTGCATGCTGTCCATCAGAACAAAGTCCATTGGTCAGCGTGGTCTCTACTGGTGGTGTCCCCAAGTCTACAGTATACTTCAACTCACCATGACGCAATGTCTTTTAACAATCTCTTTTGTAAAGCTTCTCTACGACTTACATGCATATGCAATGTTGAACCACTTCCAATATGTACAGTGCCTGAATGACTCTTGTATACATGCTGTGAATTTATGATCACGACTGTGCATAGAAGGCATGCAACATCTCTCTCTCCCTCCCTCCCCCCCCCCCCTCTCTCTCTCTCTCTCTCTCTCTCTCTCTCTCTCTCTCTCTCTCTCTCTCTCTCTCTCTCTCTCTTTCAAGTCACCTTTTTCTGTAATAGTATAAATTTGTACAATTTGTGTTTGAATACTTTGTATTCCATGCTTCAGCATTGAAATGTGAGTTAATGCACGAGGGAGTCTGTGCAATGGAATAAACGTTGGGGTTCTAGATCACCAAAACAAATTCACCGACCTAATGGCAAAATAATAGCAGCGCGTTTTGAACGTGAAAAGGCTTATATTGGCAAGATTAACAAAAGTGACAAAAAAAGACAAAAACCTACATGGTTTTGTAATATTAGATAAGCATGGGAAAGGAGGGGTAAATTTCAATGACGCTACGTCAAATTCACCACTAGAATTGTAATCTCTGGGTGACCACAGACCCCCCACCGCAGTCAAAAATTTCTTGTAATCTAAATCCCAATTCTTAACATTTGACTTACATACAAAGCTAAAAAGCTTTCCATTTCTTTCCATTCAAATATGTGTATCAATTCATAAGAAATGTACTACAAAGTTAGACGAAATCACCAAACTAGCAGTATTCCATGGGCGTATCCACTTCTAGTGAACTAATACCATTATCTAAAATAATAATAATAATGAATACTTATATAGCGCCTATTCTCGGCTAGAGACCAAGCTCTAAGCGCTTTACAATCAACACTCCTTTACACAACGGGCTGCCTACCTGGGTAGCGCCGACTGAAGAGCTGCCGGCTGGCGCTTCATTCAGTCGTTTCCCGTGTCATCCAGTCAATATCGTTCAATATCGGTCACTCGTTTTCCTTACTTCTTTCATTCTTTCCATTTCTCACGCAGGGTGCATGCTATGTGTAACATGTCATCCATACCAACGGCCAAACTGGCCTACTCTTCCGAATGTTGGTGATGGGATTTTACGTGTGTGCAAGATGTTATGCGTGCGTTCACACACAGAACCTCGGTTTATAGTCTTATTCGAAGGACTGTATGGGAAATGGAGTCAGAACCAATGTTAACTCCGAGGGAAAAATCCCCCTGTACCGAAACCCCCGGCAGAGGTTCGAACCTACAACCCCAGGATCACCAAGATTACGAGTCCGGCGCTCTACCAACTGAGCTATTCCGGCTCCCATGAAAATGGACATAAAAAGGAGAACCTTCCAGGATAGTGTGCGAGCAAATATACAAAATATTCGTGTCTATTCCAAACAAGATTTTGTCAACCAAGCGGACAATTAAATTTGGATTATTTACTTCAATCGAGTCAAAAAAGGGGATGAATTCATTTTTCATTAGACAAATTAGACCTTCAGAACTTCTCCCTTGTCTCGTAAATTTGAGTGCAGACTACGAAATATTCTATATCCAATAAACAAACTATCACGACATTCCTGTATAAATGTCTCGGTTAACCAGACAAAGTCAAACTGATGCAGAGTTGAAATGAAATCGGAATCAACAAGTTTTGACATTAAACCATTTGCATTCCATTATCATGTGGCCGGCCGATTCATTCAAGTTGCCGTGGTTATCTAGGAAGTACTTTGTGCCATCGATAATTAAATAGTCAAAAATCATAGAGGCCTTTTTCCCGTCGGCTCTTGCCTTTTTGAGATAGTGAGAAAGGCACGTCTGACTTCCCTGACTGAAAAAGAGAAGTCCTCACCCAACATAGATGTTACTGCCCTTCAATTCCGCTGTGACCTCATGAATTCTGAGCTTATCTTTGTACGATGAGCAGCAAGCTATGATGGGAGAGTCATCTTTTGCTTTTACCCTGTGTACACGGTCAGACTCGATTTCCCGTGCCATGTCCAATTTGTCTGAAACCAGCTCGAATATTTTCCCTTCACATTGTTCATAGGCTCAGTTTGTCTGGGGATACCACAAAAAAATAGATTATTGCGCCTGGATCGACATTCCGAATCATCTGTTTTTCTTTCTAGTTGCTCTACTTTAGCTGAAAGTTTGGAGTTTTTCTTTGCCAATTCCAAGTCAAACTCCCCACCTCCTCCCGCAGATCATCAACCCCATTATGTATAGCCGCAAGCTGATCAC
>JADBJO010006064.1:30000-35000 GCA_016801955.1 Conus betulinus
CAGATGGATGTCTTCACCAGCAATGGAGTAAATGAACCTCCAACTAGATTCCAGGGGAATGCCGTGGACTCTTTCAATACAAATAGCTCCTTCGCCTTCTGGAAGTTCTTTGCTAGTAGCTTCCTCTTTTGTGCAACTCTCTTGTATGTGTATGTATCTATCTATCTATCTGTCTTTCTATCTATCTTCTTGTCATTGAGGTCCCCCTGTGCAAGACCATTACCAAGTCAAAATATTGGAAATAATTTATGAGTCAGTTGTTTTGAACTCTGTTTTATGTGGGTATATATATATATATATATATAGAGAGAGAGAGAGAGAGAGAGAGAGAGAGAGAGAGAGAGAGAGAGGCCTTTGCTGTCGATTCTATTGTCTTAATTTTGAAACCTCAGAAATGTTCCCAGATGGCATTGTGTGAGACATGCTATGCAGAGGGAAGCAGGGCGGAGAAAGGATGGAAGACATGAACGTTGGTCTCCGAAGTGGGGGGGGGGGGGGGGGGGGGGGTTCCTAATGCAGACAAGGCGTTTAAGAAAAAAGAAGAAGAAACACCTAAGTCTAATATCGAAATGGGAAGGAAAGAGAAAGGAGACTTGAGGAAGGAGTTGGAGTGGAGAAGTGTTTGGGAGGGATGGGGGGGGGGGGGGGGGAGGTGGGGGGGGGCACATTCAACCTCCACTTGGAGAAGAATACCCCATGGGATGACTGCAGTAACCCAGTCCTGAGCCTGGTGCCAGACGACCACTGTTCGTGTAACAAATGAGCATGTGGTATCGTCTGTGTGTCTGTGTGTGTGTGTGTGTGTGTGTGTGTGTGTGTGTGTGCGCGCGCGCGCGTGCGTGTGTGTGCGTGTGCGTGAAAGAGAGAGAGAGAGAGAGAGAGAGAGAGAGAGAGAGAGAGAGAGAGTGTGTGTGTGTGTGTGTGTGTGTGTGTGTGTGTGTGTGTGTGTGTGAACCTATCCAGTATTGAAGGAAAATTAATAACATTTAACTGCGGATCAGAAATGATTGCTCCATTCTGTTTGGGGATCAGGATGTGCTGATCCATTGTGTCTCTACTAATACTGGTGCACTGGAATTTGTCCTGTGTGGAGGTAGAATAATTACTGTCTTTCTTATTCTCGCTCGTGTCGGAAGTGTAAACGTGACACCTCATTTCTAAAGAGAGTGAAATGTTTGGTGGGTGCATGTGTGCGCGCGTGCGTGCGTGAGCACGAAGTTACCCTTTGTATGCTAAAGTCTGTCTTTGATATCAAGTATACACATTTTGAGCACTTTCACGAAAAAGGACTGACCATGAAGAAATGTAATGATATAGATAACTGCACGTTGCAGGTTATGATAACTGCACTATTACATGAAGCTGGCACAAGGATCCGAATCTGCATTGTGAAGTTCTTGTGAACATCTGCATGAGCAGTCACTGAAATTACACAGCGCTGCACTGACTACTCAACGCTCTGTTGTGTCTGTCATGTTCCTGCAGATGAGGCCGCCCCCGAGGACATGCTGTCAATGTACCTGAAGAGGTTGGCAGACCCCCAACTGCTGTCCTTGTCCCGGAGTCTGGATCAGCTGTGACTGCTGCTCTGACTGAAACTGCTCAACCCTATGTCTCACAATAAATAACGGCAGAAAGAGAAGCTCAGTTTCACTGCGTCTCTTTGCTCTAAGCAAAACCACTGATTAAACATGCATTGCTTTTTTTTTTTTTTTTTTGTCATGATGTTTGTTAGGAACTGTTTAGTAGTCTCGCGGACATGTTTTCTCTTCTCTTCTTTTTTTTTTTCCCTGAGATTTTTTTTTCTTAGAACTTAGTCAAACATTGGGCCAACTCCAGCATCTTTCTACCGACTAAACTTCTGCTGATTCAAGTTCCACTTGTGCTGTTTCTAAACGGAAATTTGTTTACCCTATCCCCTCCTTTACTACCCCCCCACAGGTCCTCGTTTCATACTTAACCCCTTAAATCATTCTTTCTGCGGTATACATGTCATAAAAAGAATAAAGCTTGTCTCAGGATCTCTTTTTTTTTCCTATGTCCCAGGGGGAAAAAAAAAAACAAAACGCATTTTTTCTTTTGTTTATTTTCATTCACTGCTTCAATCTCATTTCATTTTTTAAGTGATAACTTAATGTCTCTTGTACGACAAAGATAGCATGAAAATGTCCAGCTTTCGTTGGCTTGTTTGTCTGTTGCATCCGGAGTCTGCTTTCCTGTGAACTACTTTCCTTGAGTCTGATGGTCAACATGGGTGGTTTATCCTCCCAGTGTGGCAATAAACCGTTTCATGAGGTGACCCTGACTTGTGTGCGTTCCTTAACGGGACGGGTCCACGGACAATACATGTTACGGGTGGTGCTGGTTGATGGTGGAGGCAGGTGCGGTAGTGGTGTTAGTGGTGATGGTGAATGCACGCATACGCACCCATGTATGCACCCAGGCATGTATGCCCGCGCGCACTACACACACGCGCGCGAGCGCAGATGTAGCCACAGAGATATGCACAGCTAGGCAGGCAGGCGGTCAGTCAGTCAGTCACACACACACACACACACACACACACACACACACGCACGCCCGCAAGCGCGCGCGCGCGCGCGCACGCACGCACGCACGCACGCACGCACGCATTTCGATTCAAACAAAGCAGAAAAGGGCTTTCTCAAGCAACAACCATGACATCTTGGCATGTAACTGTGAGTTGTGCAATAGCGTGCCAACGATAGGCTCTTAAAGAAACTGGCAGCAGCATGACCAATATACCCTGACATAGCATTACTCTTAAAGAAACTGGCAGCAGCATGACCAATATACCCTGACATAGCATTACTCTTAAAGAAACTGGAAGCAGTATGATCCATATACCCTGACATAGCATTACTGTGAAAAGGAAAACGAAATGGAAACACTATACCAGTGACAGATATTACCACATCATCGCCAGGCCCGGAGGCACTATGGCTTCATCACATGTATCTTTTCTTGACAAATGACATTCATGGACATAGATTACCCGGTCCGTCGATCTATCATCACAATCTCATTAAACAAAAAAAAATAACCTGAGCCTACAAAATCATCACTGAAGAGCAAACAAAGTGGGGTTTTAAAATAGTTAGGACCACTTCGGTCCATGCTCACACAGGACGTAATTACACTCAAAAAAACGCATATATTTAAGTCACTCACTCAAACAAAGTACCCTATCCCCTCTCTGTATCCCAAGGACCCCCACCCTTACCCCCAACCCTCGTTCTTCTTTTAAACGATGCGTATAAAGGAAACAGAATTAAAAAAAAAATGAATCTAGAACTGACAAGGACATGATTACATAGATATAAATTAAAACACACATACCCAGGCTACACATTACCAAAACAAATGAACTAGAAATCGATACGAACACCACAATAGTGTATGTAAGCGTGATTGCTGCGAAGGAGTTTCAATGAAAGACCATTTTACGGATATAAGATGGTTTTTATTAAGAACAACACAAAAACCCAATCAAACCTCAGAGGGTGTCTCTCTCTCTCTCTCTCTCTCTCTCTCTCTCTCTCTCTCTCTCTCTCTCTCTCACACACACACACACACACACACACACACACACACACACACACACACACACGCACACACGCACGCACGCACGCACGCACGCACGCACGCACGCACGCACGCACGCACACACACACACACACACACACATGCACACACAAACACACATGCACACACACACATGCACACACAAGTGCGTGCACGTACAGTAACGCACAACACGTGCCCACGCATGCACGCACACACACACACACACTCACCTCAAGACACTCATGCAACAACAAAGCTATTTATCAGGCTATACGTTACGGCATGTAACTGCAAATTTGGCAATGGCGTACCAATGTTAGGGCCTTGCAGAATTTTGAATTGCAGCATGATCCACTGACTCCGACCTTTGCCAGGCCTTGAGACACAATGGCTTGGTCCGTTTTTTTTTTTTTTTCTTCTTCTTTTCTTTTTTTTTTTTTCAAAAATTTGAATCTCGAACATAAGTTACCACAACGGTTGTCCTCCCTTCTCTACCCCAACACCCTTCAAAAAAATCTCATCCAGATCTATCACTCACATACACATGATTGCAAACTCACATACCCAAATCGCTCACCCAAAATAACTATCCTGCCTTTCCGTCAATCCAAAATGACCTCCCTCCTCCCCTCCCCTGCTTGTAAGGAAGAGTAAAGAGGTAAAAGAAAAACACACACACACACACACACACACACACACAAGAAAAGAAAAAGTAAGGGGAACATTTCAACGGTATTATGGATAAATTATGATGATAATGGGACTAACTGAGGGAAGTTTTCACCCGCACACACACACATACCCACACACACACACACACACACACGCATACATCTACACATTATTTTTTTTTAAACTGATCAGTGATGATTATTTAATAATAATAATGCTATAGGATGATAATCATTCTTGCAACGGAAATAATGCAGTAGCTTTGGTACATCAATGCCTGAATAAAGAAAATGGTCAATGACTGAAGGATGAGAGAGAGAGAGAGAGAGAGAGAGAGAGAGAGAGAGAGAGAGAGAGAGAGAGAGAGAGAGAGAGATCAGACAGACAGACAGACAGAAAGACATACAGGCAGACAAACAGACAGACAAGCAGACGGACATACACTATGACCTGGAGATGTACGAAGTTTTGAAGGTCTGTTACAGGACATCTGTAAATGGACCAAAGACAAACTGGTCATTTGATTAAACCAGAGAAACAACCCATCGTGAACACCAAGTTCATAAACATCCACACGTTTTGGATGCAGGGAGATTCCAGAAGTGGTTCTGCACAGTACCCTGCCATTATCAGCCCTGTGGGAGACCATGCCGACGTAGAAGACTGGCATCAGCCATTGTTTAGCACTGGCATACAGGAAGCAGACAGGAAACTAAGTTGAATGCCAGCGGCAGCTGTCC
>JADBJO010006064.1:40000-42500 GCA_016801955.1 Conus betulinus
CAATCGCTCAAAAAGCTCTCTTCTGAAGTATCCGCATGACATTACCAATGCACCATTTCTTTGCAGCCTCTGTGTGTGTGTGTGTGTGTGTGTGTGTGTGTGTGTGTGTGTGTGTGTGTGTGTGTGTGTGTAGTGTGTTAGTGTGTGTGTGTGTGTGTGTGTGTGTGTGTGTGTGTGTGTGTGTGTGTGTGTATGTGTGCGTGCGTGCGTGCGTGCGTGCGCGCGCGCGCGCGCGCGCGCGCGTGTGTGTGTGTGTGTGTGTGTGTGTGTGTGTTTCTGTGTCTGCCCGTCTGTCTCTGTCTATCAGACTGTCTGTCTATGCCAGTGAGTGGGTGAGCGTCTATGAGGGAAGCGAAACAATATCAACGACACTGCAGAAAACAGAAACTAACAGATAATGCTAAATATAGAATGTAATACCACCATCACCACCACCACCACCGCCACCACTTCCGCCACCACCCATTTCTGAAAATACAAAAATGATAAAGAATCTGTCAGAGCTTATTTATAGTGAAATCACTCAACAGGAATACCTCGCATAAAAAAAAAAGTCAAGCGATTTCCCGTAGAAGCTGAGGATCGCACAATAATTCATTTATATTTTCTTCTGATAGATTATGTTATGTGCATGACCAGGGAGAAAGACATATTATATATTCTCTAAAAATGAAATAAAATGTGATACATGTGACCTGTTCAGCACACAATCAGTTAAGATTGATGAAGAGCCTGGTTCGGGGAGCATTTATTCTGAATGCAGAGAAAAAGAGGTGTAACAAATGAGCACAATTGCAATGATGAATTCCATGGCTTTTTAATGTAATAACCAACAGAAAGGATTTTTTGTTTATTTGGGGGGAGGAGGGGGGGGTGGGGTGGAATCAACATTTCACATCAACATCATCAACATTTATGTTGAATATTCCATTTGCTGTTGTTTCGAGTCTTTAATTTTCACCTGTCCTTTAAGAAATGTTCAGAACTGTTTCCTCCACTAATCCTTTGTTTGCTTACTTATTGCATCATTTCTTATGTGTACTTTTTGTTTGCTTACTTATTGCATCATTTCTTATGTGTACTTGTCAGATGTGAACGCCTGACTTACTTATCTGATTAGTGCTCTTATCTTCTTAATTTCACTACTACTACTATTAGGAAGAAAGGTGGCAGAGTGGTTAAGACGTTCGCCTGCCAATCCAACGTGTGAGAAGTGCGTGGGTTCGAGCCCTGCCTTTCTCACCCTTTCTTTCCGAGTTTGAATGACAACCGCCGCCACCACTGTTACTACTACTACTACTATAACTACCGCCACTACCATTATGAATGCCACTACCATCATTACTTCTACTACAACTATCATCACTGCTGGTACTATCACCACCCCCACCCACACCACCACTATTTCTACAACCATTAATGATAATGTTCGGATGTCGTTCTGTGAATCAAACATATACATTGCACCACCTAGTACGACACCTACTAATCATTACTTATTTCTTCAGATGGATTCCCCCGTCTCCTCGACAAAGGTGGCAGTACGTCGCAGGTCCTCCAGTCCTCCGTAGAGCTTCCGGGCCACTGGTATTGGGTCGGGCCAGGTTTTCTCTCGGAGCGCTTGGTGGAGCAGGGCAGGACTGCTTTCGGGCGGTTGTGGCCTGGCCTGTCCTGAGCCTGAAGATGACTACCTGCTCTCGTCGAGTCAGCAGGTGCTGCTTTGTTGTGGCGTGGATACTGCTGCTTCCACTTGTTCTGCAGCTTGGCCTTAATGATAGGTTACGGAGATTCATTCCGTTTATAGATTAAACGACGTGGTCACTCTTTACTCTTTCTTTCACAAGATATCCTGCACGATGTTGATTATGTTGATTAGGAAACTTGAGCAACATTCTCAGCGATGCACGGCTTAAGTCAGTGGAACTTGGCTATGGTTCCAGACTCCTCCTTTTAGTCCATAACATTGCCAATATAACTTGCCCTCCAAAATCTCAAATGGACGCCTCTTCCTGGACTCGAACCCACGACTTCCCGGCCGGCAACACCCAAGGCCACCTCGACACACCATGGCAAGAAATGAAACTGACCAATGGAGTTTTGCTTTAACGTATCGCTCCAAAATGACGGCTTCATCTTCCTGAGCATCTTCCAAGGGTAACATAAAGAATATTTGCTGTCACAGTTATGTGGTAAAGTACTCTCTCTCTCTCTCTCTCTCTCTCTCTCTCTCTCTCTCTCTCTCTCTCTCTCTCTCTCTCTCTCTCTCTGGGGTACCACAACTTTCTACTTTAGGCCCTTTCCTCTTTTGTCTGTTCATTAATCACCTACCGTTACACATCTCAAATAGCAACATATCATATGATACTTTTTCCCCTCGTTTTATTTTTCTATGGTAAATAACATTACGTGTGTACTATGTAAATTTTGTTGTTGTTGTTGTTCCATTGAATTCCATTTGCTTCTTAATTCTCAAATGCCGTGTAAGACTCGCGACATCTAT
>JADBJO010006064.1:45000-55000 GCA_016801955.1 Conus betulinus
CGATGCTGCTGATTGATGTGGTACAGTCAAGTCGTACAGTGCATTCGCCATCTAGTGCCACGTCTTTAGGATTAAAAAAATATATATTAGATAGGATTTTTTTACCTTCGGCTGTCTGCTCTAACATAATACCACCATCTGTGATACGTTCTTTACACTCCGTTGTTCGTAGACTCGCGGAAGAACTTGATTGAACCTGGTCTTTGCTGTACTGAAGCGCAAAGCATAATAATAAATAATAATAATGATACAAAAAAATTCTAGGTGCTCATGATGTTCCGTTGTCACAATCCGTAATGGATTTCGCAGATAAGAGAATGAGGATTAGATTCGCGGTTTATGGGGTCAAAGGTAAGAGAGCGGGAGGGATGATGGGGTGATGGATGATGGGTTGGGGGTCAAAAGGTAAGAGAGGAGCGGGAGGGATGATGGGGTGATGAAGATGGTTTGGGGTCAAAAGGTAAGAGAGGAGAGGGAGGGATGATGGGGTGATGAAGATGATGGGTTGGGGGTCAAAAGGTTAGAGAGGAGCGGGAGGGATGATGGGGTGATGAAGATGATGGGTTGGGGGTCAAAAGGTTAGAGAGGGAGCGGGAGAGATGATGGGGTGATGAAGATGATGGGTTGGGGGTCAAAATGTTAGAGAGGAGGGAGGGAGACATGATGATGGGGGGTGATGAAGATGATGGGTTGGGGGTCAAAAGGTTAGAGAGGCGGGAGACATGATGGGGTGTGATGAAGATGATGGGTTGGGGGTCAAAAGGTTATGGGGTGAGAGGAGCGGGAGAGCGGGAGAGATGATGGGGTGATGAAGATGATGGGTTGGGGGTCAAAAGGTTAGAGAGGAGCGCGAGGGATGATGGGGTGATGAAGATGATGGGGTTTTGGGGTCAAAAGGTTAGAGAGGAGCGGGAGGGATGATGGGGTGATGAAGATGACGGTTTTGGGGTCAAAAGGTTAGAGAGGAGCGGGAGGGATGATGGGGTGATGAAGATGACGGGTTTTGGGGGTCAAAAGGTTAGAGAGGAGCGGGAGAGATGATGGGGTGATGAAGATGATGGGTTGGGGGGGTCAAAAGGTTAGAGCGGAGAGGGAGGGATGATGAGGTGATGAAGATGATGGGTTGGGGGTCAAAAGGTTAGAGAGGAGCGGGAGAGATGATGTGGTGATGAAGATGGGTTGGGGGAGAAGGGGGCTGGAAGGAAGTGTGGAGGTGTGTGGATACTAAATTGCGAAGTGTCTTTGTAAGGATCACAACCGCAAGTCTGATTATGCGTATGGGCAGCGCGCGCGCGCCAACGCGCGTGCTCACGCATACACACACACACACACACACACACACACACACACACACACACACACACACACACACACACACACACACACACACACACACACACACACACACACACACACACACACACACACACACACACACACACACACACACACACGCACACGCACACACACAAACATACACACACACATATGCATGTACTCACGCACGCACGCACGCACGCATGCTGCTCTCTCTCTCTCTCTCTCTCTCTCTCTCTCTCTCTCTCTCTCTCTCTCTCTCTCTCCCCTCTCTCTCTCTCTCTCTCTCTCTCTCTCTCTCTCTCTCTCTCTCTCTGTGACAGGCACACAAACACAAATGCACGCACGCCTTCACGCGTGCGCGCGTTTACACACACACACACACACACACACACACACACACACACACACACACACACACACACACACACACACACACACACACACACTCACTCACTCACTCACTCACACACACATACATACACACACACAACATCACCACCTCTCTCTCTCTCTCTCTCTCTCTCTCTCTCTCTCTCTCTGTCTCTCTCTCTCTCTCTCTCTCTCTCTCTCTCTCTCTCTCTCTCTCTCTCTCTCTCTCTCTCTCTCATGAATATTATTGTTACCACTTTCGTAATTGAACGTAGTGCTGTTTATTGGGTAGTTAAATGGGCTATCAGAAAATACCACATATGTTGAGGTCGTTAAATTATAATCACAACTTTTAGGGAATAACCCACCTATGCCTCACAAACAATCAGACAGTTTACAACAGAGTTGTCAAACCGGTTTCTATGTTTTGTTTTGTTTTTTCTTCAAAGTAAGAAACTGATTTCCTAATGAGAAATCCAGCTCCACTGGAAAGCCGTACTCGAACAATGATCACTGATCTGAACACATGTTAACTCAACGAGTTTATGAGAAAGGAAACGTTCTCCTGGAATCATCTCCGTGAATGAATTAGCCTGGAAACCTTTCCCGCAGCTAACGTGTAAAAGACAATAATAAACAAGACAGGAAAATTGCCTATTCGGCTCACTTGTCGTGTGTGTCATCGAGGGTTGACTGCCAGAACCCATATACATATACAAGAGAGATACTGGGTTCTGGCAGTCAACCCTCGTCGTGGTCTTATCAGGGCAGTAAATCCAAACGAGGTGATGGTAGGCCAAAGTTGCCGATGAAAACGCATTCTTCCCATGCACACACAGAGACACGATAAGGACATAACACATGTATAGCAAAGGAGAGGTGGTGGTGAAGGCTATGAGGTGGGAGAGGAGTGAGAGAAGAGGCTGCAGGTGCATACTGTGGATGAGTACTGGTTTAAAACCCTGCTGCCTGTCTTCACTCATGCGTTTGCTTCTAGCCCTAAACGTGTTCCAGTCATTTATTGTCATCTCCTATTGACATATTGGTCCATAGCTAAAAGCCAGCCGCCTCTTGTCACATTTAGCACAAACTCATTACAAAGATTTCTTGTTCTCTTCTATCGACATGCTGGCCCTTTGATGTAAGCTTTATTTGATATTTTTAATGTAGATTTCTCGACGTTTTTCGGCTGTCAGACACAATAACAAATTCATGACTCACTGGCATTGCTTGGGTAATTTCACAGAATGAAAACAAGGAAAACTTACTAATTTGATGCCCCTTTTTAGCTTTACTTGTATCAATCATGAGAAATGATCAATTCTTGCTTGCTAGTCAGATGAGGTATTTTATATCTGTCTAATCTTTCTTTTGTACTGAATAAGATGTTCAATTTCAAATTTTCTCATCAGTTCGCAGCAAATTGCATTCAAAAGTCTCATCTTCGTGATAAGCAATTCATCTTTAAGGAAGACTTACATAATTTTAACTTTTAATATACGTTTTATTTATACATCAACCAACATTACTAATTGATTAGAACTTTAAAGAAAATTTCATTTCACGTTATTGAAAACATTGCTCAAATGTCCATCAAAGAGTTACGGCTTTACCACTTAGGGACATACTTATGTTGGAGACTGCCGGAAGGAAATCCTATGCCTCAAAACTTTATCCTTGACTGAATACTCTCTCTCTCTCTCTCCTCTCTCTCTCTCTCTCTCTCTCTCTCTCTCTCTCTCTCTCTCTCTCTCTCTCTCTCTCTCGTGATTCTTTTTAATTTCTTTGTTGCCTGCAGTTCTGCCCTCTGTCTGTTGTCCTTTTCTTCTGTTAGAATTAATCCTTGGGAGTTTGAAGGGAGAAAATGGATCTTTAATAAATGTTAGCGAACCGCCCAGAGAAACGTGGACAAACGAGTCACTAGACAACTTTTAATATCCGTTTTATTTATACATCAACCAAATCTTAGATAAATGTTAGCGAACCGCCCAGAGAAACGTGGACAAACGAGTCACAAGACAAGAGAGAGAGAGAGAGAGAGAGAGAGAGAGAGAGAGAGAGAGAGAGAGATAGTTATATATACGTACTGATTGTGTCTGATTGTGAGTTTGTTTTTCACAAATGTCCCCTTTCTTGTCCTCCACAGCGTTTTTTCCTCTGCATGTGTGACCTATGCGCGTGCATACTCTCTCTCTCTCTCTCTCTCTCTCTCTCTCTCTCTCTCTCTCTCTCTCTCTCTCTCTCTCTCTCTCTCTCTTGTGACTCGTTTGTCCACGTTTCTCTGGGTGGTTCGCTGACATTTCTTTAAGATTTGTTTAGATTTCCGCCTGGAGTCGTCTCACTTTGCACCTGGGGGAAAATGAGATCAGATCAGACCCGGCTCCCACCATTTGCTGTATCACGTTTCCCATGAGATCCCGCGCTTCAGCTGCACCTCATGCACCGCGCACTGGCGGTCGGTATACCACTTCATCACCACTGATCAATAATTCACTCTAGGCTCCTTTGCATGTTGAACGACCTCATGAAAGTCTGGTTCCCTGCTGTAGGAAAATGCCAAGTATGATGGATGGAAACTCCCTTGAGAGATTCAAAGCCTGATCATCAGGATCTCTACTGACATAATGTTACATCAGCTGTGATTCTCAGTGCTGCCTGTGTTATCAGGACGTTGATTTGAGTTTTGTTCATTTCGGATCTGTTGGCGATGATGTGAATGGCAAGTACTAGGGAATTAAACCCAAACGCCACTTTTCCTGCGATTGTATTGACTTTGTCTTCCATCGGGAAACGTGTCCCCATATGAATCGTGTTTTCCAGCTTCAGGACGTATACCGTTGTCGTTTCTGCTTTTCTACCGCTCCTTCTGTGTCTTTTCTTTCGTCCTTTCTCCTGTGTGTGTGGCCGATATCAGTACGATACAAGCGCACGCTATACATGTGTGTGTGTGTGTGTGTGTGTGTGTGTGTGTGTGTGTGTGTGTGTGTGTGTGTGCGCGCGCGCGTGCGTGCGTGCGTGCGTGCGTGTGTGTGTGTGTGTGTGTGTGTGTGTGTGTGTGTGTGTGTGTGTGTATCTATTATATGTATATTTTTTGGGGCGCCTACTGCCGGTGTTATATGGCCTGATGTCACTGTTTGCACGTGCGGGTTGGCTGCACGGTGCGTTTGCTGACAACGATTTCCATTTGTGCCTGCAGTTGTTTACTATTTCTACTTTAGTGTTTAGGGTTGCTAAGTATGGTTTGCATAGTATTAACCATTTTTCTGTTGAACATAGGTTGCATCTTTTTGAAATGTTGTTGTTGTATGGTGATGCCCTTTTTATGATTTTCCAGGATATGTTATAGTTTTTTTTTTTGTCTTTGAGTCTCCAAATATATTTGCTCAGTTCTGTTTGGTTTTTGTATTTTTCTTTGTTGAATGACTGTTTATGGTTTGCGTATCTGGTTTTGAAGTGATTTTCAGTGATCCCTATGTATGTTTCTTTTTCATTTTCTGATGTCACAGTGGCTTGGTATACAATGTTGTTATAGAGGCATTTGTTGCTTAAGGGACACTGTTCTTTTTTAGCACAATTGCAGGATTTCCTTTCTTCACCCTTCTTTGCTGTGTTGCTTTTCATTTTGTGATGATGAATCAATTATTTTTTTTAAGGTTAGGCATGCATGAATATGATAGTTTTGATGGTGTTCTTGTGAATATTTTGGACAATTTTGTGTTCTTTTGGGAAGGATGCTGTCAAAATTTTGAAAAATTCTTTTCCTACGTTTTTTTTTTACTCGTCCATCATATGGAGGGTTGTACCATGTGATTTTCCTTTTCCTGCTTTTTTTTTTTGTTTTTGTTCATGTTGTTATCTGGGTTGTATTGTAGTTTGTAGCTGTAACCACTTTTTTTTGCAATGCCTCTTGGTATTCTGCTGCTGCATTGTTGAATACTCTTTCATTATGTGACAGATTAGATAATCTCTTGTTTATGCCATTGGGTATGGTTTTTTTAGTATAGATGGTGGGTGGTTGCTATTGATGTTTACATAAATGGGGTGTGTCATTAGGTTTCTTGTATGGTTTATATATGTGGTTGTTGAGGTCAAGTGTTATGTCTAAGTAGTAGTTCACTACTTTTTTGTTTGCTTCGATGGTGATTTTTAAGTTATGGTTTTGGAAAATTTTGCATAGTTTTTTTTTTCTTGTTTTCAATGGTTCTTGATTGTTGTTAGCGCGCGCGGCGAGCCGTCGTCTCTGTACAGTCCGACTTGTTTTCCGAGTTGCTTTTGGATGTTGGATAGTATAAACAGTCCGACTAGTTCACATGTTTCGGCACCGTCATACGATCCCATGGTCACATCAAATGTTGAGTTTTTATTTGTTTTTTTCTTGATCCATGTATCATTTCTGCTGTAGAGTAAAGTTTTTCTTGGTGTGAAAAATGATTTCCATTTCTGACCCTGTTGTCTGTGTGTTTTATTAGCAAATTTCAGAGCTTTAGTGAGTAGCTCTTCGTCTATGGATGGGTAGAAGTCTACTATGTCGATGTGATGAATACTGTGTTCTTCTGTTTGTTAAGTTTTTGAACCATTGGATAACTTCATATGTGTTCTTTTTTACTTATTTTTTTATGGCTTTTTCTAAGATTTCCAATGGTTGAAACTTAAACAAACAGAAGAACACAGTATTCATCACATTCGACATAGTAGACTTCTACCCATCCATAGACGAAGAGCTACTCACTAAAGCTCTGAAATTTGCTAATAAACACACAGACATAACAGGGTCAGAAATGGAAATCATTTTTCACACCAAAAAAACTTTACTCTACAGCAGAAATGATACATGGATCAAGAAAACAAATAAAAACTCAACATTTGATGTGACCATGGGATCGTATGACGGTGCCGAAACATGTGAACTAGTCGGACTGTTTATACTATCCAACATCCAAAAGCAACTCGGAAAACAAGTCGGACTGTACAGAGACGACGGCCTCGCCGCGCTAAACAACAATCCAAGAACCATTGAAAAAAAACAGAAAAAAAAAGAACTATGCAAAATTTTCCAAAACCATAACTTAAAAATCACCATCGAAGCAAACAAAAAAAAGGTAGTGAACTACTTAGACATAACACTTGACCTCAACAACCACATATATAAACCATACAAGAAACCTAATGACACACACCATTTATGTAAACATCAATAGCACCACCCACCATCTATACTAAAAACCATACCCAATGGCATAAACAAGAGATTATCTAATCTGTCACATAATGAAAGAGTATTCAACAATGCAGCAGCAGAATACCAAGAGGCATTGCAAAAAAGTGGTTACAGCTACAAACTACAATACAACCCAGATAACAACATGAACAAAAACAAAAAAAGCAGGAAAAGGAAAATCACATGGTACAACCCTCCATATGATGGACGAGTAAAACAAACGTAGGAAAAGAATTTTTCAAAATTTTGACAGCATCCTTCCCAAAAGAACACAAATTTGTCCAAAATATTCAACAAGAACACCATCAAACTATCATATTCATGCATGCCTAACCTTAAAAATATAATTGATTCATCCAACAAAATGAAAAGCAACACAGCAAAGAAGGGGTGAAGAAAGGAAATCCTGCAATTGTGCTAAAAAAGAACAGTGTGTCCCTTAAGCAACAAATGCCTCTATAACAACATTGTATACCAAGCCACTGTGACATCAGAAAATGAAAAAGAAACATACATAGGGATCACTGAAAATCACTTCAAAACCAGATACGCAAACCATAACAGTCATTCAACAAAGAAAAATACAAAAACCAAACAGAACTGAGCAAATATTTGGAGACTCAAAGACAAAAAAATAAACTATAACATATCCTGGAAAATCATAAAAAGGGCATCACCATACAACAACATTTCAAAAAGATGCAACCTATGTTCAACAGAAAAATGGTTAATACTATGCAAACCATACTTAGCAACCCTAAATACTAAAGTAGAAATAGTAACAACTGCAGGCACAAATGGAAATCGTTGTCAGCAAACGCACCCTGAACTGTAAACACCCCCCAAAAAACCGAACAATACGTGCAGCCAACCCGCACGTGCAAACAGTGACATCAGGCCACGGCAGTAGGCGCCCCAAAACCATCCTGACGAGAGCGCTGGCTCGAAACAGATCTGTTTGGGTTTTAAAACTTCCTTTTATCATCCTTTTTAACAGCACCCCGTCGTGGTCTCACGTCAGGGGATCATTCAAATGAATTGTGTCCCCACTTTTTCTTTAAAATCTCTACCGTGGTATTTTTTTTTTTTTTAATTTCCTGCCCAGTCTCTGTTTCTGAGTTTTTTTTCACAAATGCCTGCAGACATTGTCATCTACATATTTTTTCTCCTCCATGTGTGACCTATGTGCGCGTATTCTCTCTCTCTCTCTCTCTCTCTATCCTCTCTCTCTCTCTCTGCTCTCTGTTCCATGTGTGAACATGTGGCTACTCATTGTGATCTCTCTCTCTCTCTCTCTCTCTCTCCCTCTCTCTCTCTCTCTCTCTCCATGTCTGACCTATGTTGTGCGCGTGTTCTCTCTCTACCAACTCTCTCTCTCTCTCTCTCTTCTCTCTCTCTCAATCAATTTATTCTTCTTTCCATTGTTCTATCACTGGTTCGACCATCTATATCTGTTAATTGTTATTCTCTCCATTAGCGTTGACGCTTTTTGTGACCTATGGGGAAATAGCATAAGGTCAGTTACACTCAGTTTCACAAATCCGATAAGATCCAACGATCGAGTTGCACCATGGGCACAGCGCGCTGCAAGGCTACCTACCACCCAAAGCCTGTCATCAATTATTCACTCTGGTCTCCTCCAGGCCCCCTTGAGCGAGCTCACGAAAGTCTGGTTTTCCCTGCTGTACCGAAAGTGTCAAATGTGATGGATTGAAACCCCCCCAGCAGAGATTCAAATCCAGATCACTGGGGGGGGTTACACGGATGTAATGTTACGTTAGGGTTGATTCCCAGTGCAGGCGACATGATCTGAAAGTTGATGTGAGGGACTTCCTTTTGTAATCTCTAATATCAGTACCAGTTACATGGATATTGAAAAATGAGTCACGTCTTTTTGTATTGAGTTCGTTGTGAGTTGTTAATCGCACCCCCCATGGAAAAAGCCCGGGGATCTTCCAGCATCAAATTATGACTCTTGCTTCTGAAAATTCTGTGACTGTATTTTTCAACCCCATTTTTATCGCGCTCCGTCTGAGTGTTGCCTTTTCATATTTTTTTTTTCTTTACTGTAGTCCACTGTCTTTTTTTTTTTTCTGTGACATGACACGTGATATACATACATACATACATACATACATAGAGAGATACATCCATCCATCCATCAATCCACACACACACACACACACACACACACACACACACACACACACACACATATATATATATATATATTTATAGATAGATAGATAGATAGATAGATAGATAGCCTTGCTGATACAATGTAACACACACACACACACACACACACATATATATATATATATATATATATATATATATATATGGGTTGTGTTGTAAACCAACAATAATTTTTAAAAAGTGCTCAACCGGGTTGGGAGCGGCATCTGTTAAAACTTTGATTAAAATGTAAGTGATAAAACCTACAGCGCTGTTTCTTGCTGTGCAGTCGTCAGGGTATGGTGGGGGGGGGGGGGGGGGGGGGGGGGGGGGGGGCTTGTGGTGTTGTCGGTGTTTTTCTTTTTTTTTTCGGATGTTGTTGTGTATGTTGGTTTTTTATCAGCTTTTTTGTAGTAGTTTTTTTCTGAATGTTTTTATCAAGAAGTTGTGAGTACTCGTTTGGTTCCATTTTGTAGTAATTACTGGTTTTGTCAGCCTTCACGAATATTTTTTTTGTCATTTTGTATTGTTTTATTTTTTTTTTTAATGATGTTTGGAAATCGTTGTTTGATTTTTTTGAATTCTATGTTGGCTATCATTCTTTTCATTTTATCCTCGAAAGATTTCATTTCATCTATGGCCGGTGGAGATCGCCATGATTTGAGCCCATATGTTTTTTTTGTCTTTTTTTTTGCATTCGGGTTCAGGAAGAAAAACATCTCATGTTTCGTACGAATTTTTCAGTTTGTTCTATTAACCTTTTTAAGTAGAATTGCGGGTTGGAGAATGGTATATTTTTTTTTGTTGATTGTCTAAAATTGATTTCCTCCATTTTGAAATTCATTAGGCCACAGTGCTCAACTCGAGGAGAGCTATTATCAAGAATATATACTAAAACGCCTAAATAAATTTTTA
>JADBJO010006064.1:62500-65000 GCA_016801955.1 Conus betulinus
TGTCCTCAATGGAATCTGACAAAACTCCTTTTCACGCAGTCTCTACCCGTGGCAGACCTAACCAATTCCAGTCTCGGGTTGAGCTATATTGCCGTCAGTACCCCGGTGCCAGTTAATTCACCCGCCGAATCCACTCAGGGCGATTTCACATTCCCTTGACAGCTGGGAGAACGGAGGTTTCCAGGGAGATCCATCGTCTGCCTTCCAGACGTCTGGCTGCTGAGAGGGGAGTGGACAGGACGAAAGTGGTGAAAAGATCGGACAATAATTGGAAATAACTTGCCGAATTCCAGGTCCACCATCGTGAATGTAGTAACTTCGGATCTGCTATAAACATCCCTTCTCTCTCTCTCTCTCTCTCTCTCTCTCTCTCTCTCTCTCTCTCTATATATATATATATATATATATATATATATATATATATATATATATATATATATATATATATATATATTGATGGATATATATGTAGGTTTGGGAGACTTTAAAGTACTCTGAAACATGCCTATACCTGTCTGCTTCATTTACTCTGCTTACAGTAACAAGATGCCTCAAACACAAGTCAGAAAAACAGAGAAGAGTGCTACATGTCTGATGCTCTAAAGGCTACGTTGTAAGAAATAGCTACTGGTGTGCCACATTACACAATGCCACAGAAATGCCATATTCACTGGAAAACACGCATGAAGAAGTGTGCGCACCAGAAGTAATCGCTCTTAGTCGATAGAGGCCAGACCTTCAGTACCCAACTAACAAGACGCAAAGCATATAAACGTACTCCCATTTATCTTGAATACAGGTATTTTCTGAGATATTCCATGAAGAAGAAAAACCGTTTTGGGCCGTTATAGCCGTTAGTAACGGCTATTCTGGTAAAATAAAACATTGGGCATCATCCGTGACCCATAATGAACATACGTACAAATTTTCAGAAAGATCGGCCCAGAAGTTTTATCTGGAACGAGTGAAACACATTTTGACCACGGACAGACACACAGACAGACACACAGACACTCAGACAGCGTTTCTTCGTTCCCATCCTAATGTGCTCCCTGTTCTATAAGAACTGGGAGTACAAAAAACTACAGAACCGATGCTGTTCGGCTCAACATTCATAAACATCTGCCAGCTGGCTTTTGACTTTACTTAACATATGGGTTTTAAGCATCACTTCAACACCCATAGGAAACTGACAGAAGCAGATAGGCTTTCTGAAGTTTTGAAAAGCACCCCCATCTGTTTTGGTTTGACTCCCTGAAGCCGTTGGCTGATTGCTGGCATTTGGATTCAACATGCCACTGCTTTTTTTTTTTTTTTTTTTTTTTTTTTTGGGGGGGGGGGATGGGGATGGGGGTGGGTGGGAGATGGAGGTGGGACGGGGAATCCTTCAACGCCCAATCATCCTTAGGGCATTCTGGTTCGGTTTCGTTTTCTTTGTTTGTTTTTTTTTGTTTTTTTGTTTGTTTTGTTTTGTTTTTAATTCGCTTTTCCTCTTTTTCTTACGTGAGGCTACAGTCCCTTTTTTTTCCCCGATGTCTTCTGTTTCTATTTTTGCTCAATCTCACTCACCATTGTACACTCTGTACTCTGTTACTGATGGACATATACATGGCAATTTCAATATTTTGGCGCCAGGGTTTATCAGCCCACTAATGTTTGGTGTACTGGTACATTTATACTGTTCCATTTATTGCTATTTAGTAAATAGTAATAGTAAATAAAAAAAATGCCTAGCAAAAAAAATGCACAGAACTAATAAACAGTGTTGCAAGCAAGTCGAATAGTACAACTTGCGTCTGCAAGGAATGCATGAAGGAAGCCATAAACCAAGATAACCATCTGAAGAAAAAGTGCGTCCATGCATGCTTACGTGTGCACTGGCGCTTCTTTCGATAAAGTTGCCCAATTCACGCATACGCCAAGATATGATAATTGAAATAAATCATTTAATACACCTTCTTTCAACCAAAGGAATTTCTGTGACTTTTTGTTGGGTGCCTTCTCACTGCGGCATATATGGAAACGAAAGTGTGAGTGTGTGTGTGCGTGTGCGTGTGTGTGTGTGTGTGCGCGCGCGCGCGTGGGCATGCGCGTGCGCGCGCATGCGTATGTGTATGAGTGCAAGTTAGTGTATGCGTGTGTGTGTTTTGGTGTGCGTGTGTATGTGTGTGTGTGTGTGTGTGTGTGTGTGTGTGTGTGTGTGTGTGTGTGTGTGTGTGTGTGTGTGTGTGTGTGTGTGTGCGTGCGTGTGGTGTGTTAGTGTTTGTGTGTGTGTGTGTGTGTGTGTGTGTGTGTGTGTGTGTGTGTGTGTGTCTGTGTGTGTCTGTGTCTGTGTGTGTGTGTGTGTGTGTTAGCGTGTGTGTGTGTGTGTGTGTGTGTGTGTGTGTGCGTGCGTGCGTGCGTGTGTGTCTGTCTGTCTGTCTGTCTGTCTGTCTGTGTGTGTGAAGTTTAAGAAGGTTTACAGTTGTTACAAAAGTTTCTTGGCGCCCTCAATCTTCAG
>JADBJO010006064.1:70000-80000 GCA_016801955.1 Conus betulinus
TTCCTTTCTACCAGATATTACTATTACCAATTTCACTTTTATTATTATTGCTATCTGTATCACTGTCATCATGTTATCATTATTAACACTTTCATCATCAAATTTTTTTTAAAGTTATCATTCTGACTATCTCAGTTAGTATTAACATCACCATTATCATCATCACTGTCACTATTATGAGACTACTATTCTTATTTTCACTTCTAACAGTTTTTAATATTATCATCAGCAGTAGTGTCGATACAACTTCATAACTGCTACAAGTAATAATATATTTACTACTATTGTTAATATAATCGTTATACTTTATAATATTTCCGTTATTCCAACCTGCCACTTTTCCAGCCTCCTTGTTAGTGGTAGTAGCAATGGCTACAGCAGTTGAAGTAGCTATAGCTGTTGTACTACCACCAACAAATATTTCTTAAACATCATTTACTGTATCGCTATAATTAAAGTTGAGTCTCATTTGCAAAACAGCAGCAGAAGGACTGTCAATAGAAGCAGTTATCATTATCAGTATTGTTATTATTATTATTATTATCATTATTATTATTATTATTATTATCATTATTATTATTATTATTATCTTCATTATCATCATCACCATCATCATCATTATTATCATTATTATTATTACTATTATTATTAATATTATTATCAATATTATCTTGTTATTATTATAATTATCATTATTATTATTACTATTATCATTATCATCCTTATTATCATTATTATTATTATTATTTATTGCTGTGGTTGTGGTGGTGGTGGTGTGGTAGGTTTTTCCCTTCTCCTTCTCCTTCTTCTTTCCTTCTTTTTCTTCTTCGTCTTCGTCTTCTTCTTCTTCTTCTTCTTCTTCTTCTTCTTCTTCTTCTTCTTCTTCACGATCATCATCATCATCATCATCATCATCATCATCATCATCATCATCATCATCATCGTCATTAGTTTTGTTTGTTCGTTTGTTTGTTTGTTTGCCTGTTTCATATACTTCTGTGTACCGTTTCAAAATCGATCAAATTCTTGCAAAGTTATTGTAGATATACATATATGCCCATACACAAATGCACACACTAGTGGGTATGCACGCAAAGTATCAGCAGGAGCAAAAAGCTCTGTGCTTTTGATTACACAGAGACAGACAGACAGACAGACAGACAGACAGACAGACCGAGTCCGAGTGTGTATTGTACATAGGCCACAATCCAATAAACGCAAAGATGGATGGCAGGGAGATAGAGAAGGAGAATGGAGGAGTGGGGAGCGGCGATGATGAAAAAACACAATAAATACAAATACAAAAAAAAATTGCTCGGAAAATTAGTGATATCAGCCATAAATGAATCTTCCTAAATGTACATCAAAGATATTTCAACCGAGTGAAAGCAGACAGTGTGATCTCTGCATGAACATTACCTGATGTCCGCTGTGTGCTGCATAGTCAGCTTATCGTAGTATATCTTGATGTGTACGTAATACTGACTTTATCAAACTTAGCTAAGTTCGTTTATCACATTAAATCTGAAAGTGCGCAATACCTGCATTATTGGACAGTATGCAGCATCAGACACGCACACATATTGGTGAAATACTTCACAGAGGATGAAATGTGGCCAAAATAAATAAGGCCAAAAACACTCATATCAACACAAGTCTTTTTTTACTTTCATATTCGAATATTCATGTGCGCCTATGCTGGAAATCACATAACACAAATTTGCTCATAAGGATTTGTAAGTGTCCATCTGATCAAGCTTGTCACGCTCCTTGCCAATCAAATTTATTATCTAGACGTCACATTAGTGTGAAAGAAAACAAGCAGAAATGAACAGCTTTATTAGAAATAAAATATACACACAAGTGTGTCTAAATACGGTCAGCGTATAAATTTCGAGACAGTATTTTTGAATATTTATGGCATGGAAAATATACTTGGTTACGCATTGACAATTTGCTCTTCTCTTTGCTTGGAGTAATGACTGCCAAGGCATTGCTGAGATTTGTTGAAAGAACTTCTTTCTGAGTTCAGTGTTTAAAGAACATTCAAATAAGAAGTGATTGACATCGTCAATTTTGTAAGCCGACGGGTGTCGTTGAAATTTAAAGCACATCGTTTGCAAAAAAGTAAAATAAACAGTCCTATATATATCTGGCACCAGGTGGACACCATGTCTTCCTCTTTCAGACATGTCCTTTGCTAACTGATTTATGAAAATGGAAAAGAAAATAAGGTTTAATACACAACCTTGTCGGATCCTTATCGGCCATTGAAAAATCTCAGAATAATCAAAGTTAGCTCATACACGAGATTACAGGGAAGAATATATGGCACATAACTAACTAATAAACTTTCCTCTAACGCTTGATTCCTCAACCATTCAAGAAACTTGTCGTGGCGCACAGAATCAAAGGTCTTCTAAAATTTAACGTAAGCAACATATGATTTCTGGATCACATTGTCTGCTTTCACTCGGTTGAAATATCTTTGATGTGCATTTAGGAAGACTTATTTATGGCTGATATCACGAATTTTCCTTCCAACATAGTCTATGATATTTCTCTGGTTCAGGGAGTGGCCTTTGGAACGGGTCTGCTTCTAATAAAGACTTCTTGATGCAGGACTAGTGTTTTTAAAATCCGGACTGTCCTAGCTGACCTTGTTCAGTATGTTTCAGTGATGTTGGAAGGGGTGCAGGACTCGGCGAACACTTGCGAGGAAGGGACACAAATCCCGGCGGACACCTGGGAGGCAGGGGTGCCGGACTGAACGGGCACTTGTAAGGGAGGGGTGCAGGTCGCAGAAGACATTTGGGAGGAGGGGGGTGTGCAAGTCTCAGTGGAAACTTGTGAGGAAGGGGCGCAGGTCTCAGCAGGTTCTTGGTTGGAAGGCGCGAGCAGGTCCTGGCAGACATTTGGGTAGTAGGGGAGCAGGTCTCAGCGGAACCTTGTCCGGAATGGGTGCAGGTCATGGAGGATGCCTGATGATTTAGAATGTCACTCTGCTCCCTGTGAGGACGATTCTCGATGGCCTTCACATATGCTCACTGGTGTCACCCCCTGCAGTCTTCCTACGTTCACTTGCCCCTGGCTCGCTTGTCTTAACTGACGACTCTGGCTCGGTGGGTTGCTCTGTTTGATCCACACCTTCGCTCATGTAGTCTGGCAATTCTGAAGAAGAATATTTGTTATTATAGCTGACAAGGATTTCCTCGTTCTTCTCATCACTAGGGTTCTCCTCATCACTAGGATCTTTGCTGTTTGCGTCCAGAACTGTGCTCTTTGTGAGTAAAAGCTCTTACTTTGCTGTCTGTATTTTCTTCCTCATTCATCTCAGGATATTTAGGTGAGGTGTATTCCTGCTGTCTCCACAGCGGCTGGGTTCACTGCGCCTGTCGTCAAAGTCACTATGCAATGATATTACAGATCCAAATGTAACTGCCTTGCTGTATGAATGGCTGCCAGGAACAGGTTGTGTACGAGGACTGTAGTTGTCTTCATAATGTGTCTTCCTCTGATTGTCCTCTGTGCTCAGCAGTCTCGCTCCTCGTCTTTCTTGGTTCGACAAATATCATTGGCTGTGTGCGCCGTCAGACTTGTATCTGGATTTCCGACTGTTGCTGTCACCATTGTTGTTCCATCGCGAAAGCTAGTCTGGTTGTGCCTGTTGTCGCTGATGTCCCTGTGCCTGGTGTCTATCTGGCCAATGCTCACGTCTTCCACTGACTTCAGAGCCTAACTGTCTGCATCCGTCCAGCCTTTTTTGATCCTCAACCCTATTCCGCAGTTTTCCCTTCGTGTCGGTAGAAACCCAAAGTTTTGCCTTTGAGAGGAGGTCACATCAGCCGCTATTTTGATTTCCTGATGTCTAAGGCTGTCACGAAGAACCTGGTCATCCAGGACTGCCATCTTGTCCACCCACCTACAGAACCGTACAATGAGAGGACGAGGTTTTTAGCTTTACTGCCCTGAACTTTCCACACGGGAAAGCAGGGCTAATATCAGAATGATACCAAGATGAAGGAACAGACTGTTTGTTCAGCATTTCCGCAATAATGTCAGTATCTGTAGATCTGTGTCCAGAAAAAAAAATCTGTCACTCCCATGAATTCTAGTTTATTCGCTGTAGTCTCTTTCAAGAGTTTTGGCTTGTCTCTCCAGTTTATGCAGGCGTTCTAACATTGTAACTCTCTTCTTGAGAGGATCATGGATACCTTCTAAAAACTGATGTGACATTTTTCTTTCGTTTCAGCATTTCGGAGGTGAATAAACGGAAATCTTTTTTCCAAATTCGAAACTTGTCTTCAGTCAGTCAGTACACATTAGTTGTATGGGTCTGCAGTCCGTCAGTCATCTGGCTGAATGTCCAATCCATAATTTGAAGAACATTGACATGGTTGTCAGGACCGGGGTTCGCTTCGATATCCATGCAGGCAAGCAAGCACACCGTCCATAACCACTGCACCACTGCTCTCTCTCTGCTCAAGCGAAAACTGGAATTCGTGAACACGACAAACACGACGAACTCAGCTCGCCTTCTTTCTTGTCTCTTATGTGTTCCATACGTAGCCAAGCTTTTGTCGAATTTCTTCAAACCCGATTCACAGAATACTCCATTTTTTACCAGATGTAGTTGACATAGAACCCTTGGTGGTGACTCAATCTTAGCTTAATTAAAGATGGATCAATCTTTTTTTTTTTTAGCGAAATGAAACGAGAGGATACAACAAAAGTGCTCACCCCGGAAAGAGAATACGAATACGAATACGAACATTTTCATTGAGGGTAAAATGGATAAGCTTATAGCTTTTTTAAACCATGCCCTCAAGGAAAACAACAGTAACAAACATTATCAAAATGAACATATAAATGATGCATGAAAAGAAACAATGAACAAGCTTATATTGACGAAACGAGAGTGAGACAGAGAGACAGAGACAGAGGATATTTAGATAAACTATAATAGCTTCTCTCTCTCTCTCTCTCTCTCTCTCTCTCTCTCTCTCTCTCTCACACACACACACACACACACACACACACACACACACACACACACACACACACGCACGCACGCGCGCGCGCGCGCGCACACACACACACACACACACACACACACACACACACACACACACACACACACACACATATATATATATATATATATATATATATATATATATATATATATATATGTTTAAAATAAGGTATTTAAAAGGAAGTTTTAAAACTACAATATTGTTTCGAGCGCTTGCTCTCTTCAGATCCTGAAGAGAGCAAGCGCTCGAAACAATATTGTAGTTTTAAAACTTCCTTTTAAATACCTTATTTTAAACAGATGTTGCTTTCCAAGGGGTTGAGCACCTTTGAATTTTTATTAGGCTTTTTAACAGTATTTCTGATATATATATATATATATATATATATATATATATATATATATATATATATATATTGAAACAAGTTTTTCATAGCCCTACCCCAAGTGGTATTGAGCACTCTTACAGATCGGATATTCTTCACTGTGATATATATATATATATATATATATATATATATATATATATATATATATATATATATATATATATATATATATATATTCGTTAAAAATAAGATGATAAAAGGAAGTTTTAAAATCAGGCGTTTTAGAAGTATTCTGATATATATATATATATATATATACGCACCCTCATCGGTCGACGCAGACGCACAGAACCGGATTCCCCATCAGCCAATGCAAGACTCGCTCGCAGAACCCCCGACCATAGACGAAATTAAGAAGGCGATCCGTCAGACAAACTCAGGCAGAGCGTCGAGTAAGGACGGCATTCCTGCCGAGATTTACAAGGCGGCAGGCCCCAACGCCCTTGAAGCCTTTCATGATGTCCTGCTGAGTATCTGGGAAGAGGAGGAGATGCCTGATGATTTCCGTGATGCCCTGATTGTCTCCCTCTACAAGAACAAGGGAAGCAAATCTGACTGTGGGAACTACAGGGGCATCTCTGTCCTCTCTATTGCAGGGAAGATATTTGCCAGAGTTATACTCAACAGACTTATCATAGTATCGGAGCAGAACCTCCCGGAGGCACAATGCGGCTTCAGGCCTGGCAGAAGTACTACTGATATGATCTTTGCCATCCGACAACTTCAAGAGAAGTGCATTGAACAAAACATGCCCCTTTTCTCTGTTTCATAGATCTGACCAAGGCTTTTGACACGGTCAATAGAGAGGCCCTCTGGACAGTCCTAGAGCGCATCGGATGCCCGCCAAAGTTTATATCAATGATCAGGCTTTTTTCACGACGGCATGACTGGCCAGGTCCTCTCTGGCGGGAATGTGACGGAAGCCTTTGCAATAACCAACGGTGTGAAACAGGGCTGTGTTCTAGCTCCAGTCCTATTTAATGTGTTCTTCACCTGTATGCTGTCCCATGCCGTCCGCGACCTGGAGAAAGGGGTCTACATTCGCTACCGTTTGGATGGCTCCCTCTTCGACCTGTGTCGTCTCACTGCCAAGACAAAGAGCATGCAAACCCTCCTTCAAGACGTCCTCTGCTGATGATTGCGCCCTTGTGGCCCATGCAGAATCCGACCTGCAGATGATGCTAGATCGCTTCTCTGAGGCCTCAAAACTCTTCGGCCTGACTGTCAGTCTCGGCAAGACGGAGGGCTTCACCAACCTGCACCAACACACCACCCACCTGCACCCAGCATTTCATCGACGACACACCACTTGCCAATGTCGAACGTTTCAAGTACCTGGGAAGCACCATCTCCTGCGATGGCTCCCTGGATAAAGAAATCGTCTCTAGAATCGGCAAGGCTAGCCAGGCAATGGGCAGACTCCGCACCCGAGTGCTCAATCAACACAGTATCCGACTATCAACGAAACTGAAGGTCTACAATGCGGTGGTACTCCCCTCCCTTCTCTACGGTTGTGTAACATGGACACTGTATCGCAGACACTTAAAAAAACTGGAATACTTTCACATGCGAGCGCTCCGTTCCATACTCGGAATCAGCTGGCAGGACCACATCACCAACCTCGAGGTCCTGGAACGTGCCAACTCCACCAGCGCGTTGAGTCATGCTGCTCATCAAGGCCCAACTTCGATGGGTGGGGCATGTCATCCGTATGGAGGAGTTTAGGATGCCAAGACGCCTGATGTATGGTGAGCCACAGCTCGGCAAGAGAAACCAAGGCCGCCCAAAGCTGCGATATAAAGACACTGTGAAAGCAAACATCCAGTGGTGTCACATCAAGCCGAGAGAACTGGGAGAGCGTGCTATGGACAGACCAAAATGGAGAGTCTCAGTCAACAAAGCTGCTGCAAACTACGAAGAAGCACGACGCCAGAAGCTCACTGATGCCAGAGAAAAGCGACACAGGGCTGCATCAGCAGTGATCACAACATCGGACTTCCAATGCCCCTACTGTTCAAGACTCTGCGCCTCCAGGCTAGGACTGCAGAGCCACCTTCGCGTGCATCGATGAGCTGCAGAACGTAAATGTCATCATCGGATCCGATGGACAACCACCATACGCACACACATATATATACACATACCTGCACGCACGCACGCACACACACAACAACAGCATATATACGTGCGCGCGCGAGCGCCTGCATGCATGCAAGTGCATGCATGTGCACGAACGTATATATTTGTTTGTTAACGAACCAGTATTCAAACACGATGTGAATCATCGAGTATGTAAGTATTACCTTTCAACCATTTCTGCATTTCAGCCTCCTGAGATTTTCTTCGTCTTTCTGCCCATGTATTATAGGTGTACATGAAAGGATTGATAGCTGAGTTTAAAGGAAGGACGAATATGGCCAGGGCAACATTGACTTCTCCAGGGATTGGCATATCAGTCAGCGCCAGCATCCCACACAGTCCGATGGGGAACCAGCACATGAAGTCTGTCACAGCAATACTGACCAGCCGCCGGGCTATGGTCAAATCCTGTGACACTTTGGTAGTGTTCATTTTCAAAGCATTGCTCTGGATTGACCAAAAGATAAGGGTCTGGCCAAAGGAGATGAGTAAGAATAAGGTAAAATTAAAGATGATCATGACGCTGACTGAATAAATCTTTCCTTTGAACTCCTGTCTTGTAACTGGGAGTGGAATGCAAATACCTGTCTGTCTGTAAAACTCCCAGTGTCTTGTCATGGGGAGCAGAGGAAAAGCAGCCAAAAGCCAACCAGCCAACCAAGTCAACAGACAAGCTACTAATGCTGATGTTTTCTCAAATCGTAGACTGCTGAATGGAAAGTGAATAACAATAAAGCGATCCAGTGTGATGAGGCAGATGACCAAAGCTGAGAGACTTCACTGGACAGGAGAGACAAAAAGCCGGCCACGTGACAAGTCATACTGTTTTTCCACGTGTCGTCACTTTGGAGATATTGACCTCGAAGTCTTTCATCAGCAGCTCCGATGATGGTGATATAGAGTCCCATTAGAAAGTCAGCTATGGAAAGTGTCAGGACAAACACACTAAAGCCACTTACAGATCTTCTGTTTTTTTTACACACAAACGCACATAGAAGCAGAACATATTACCGGACAGAGACATACAGGCAATCACCCACAGAAACACACGATACGTCCACGATTGTAGTAAGTCCTTACAAGACGAAATCTCGTCCCTGGGGGCATAACAAACACTATCATCAAAGCCTGCAGGAAGGAACTCGTTGCAACAAAGTTTGTAATTTGACGCGTGTATGAAGCATAAACGCCGAAGATGTGCGAACACGTCAGCCGGAAACGTTTTCACGGGGCTGCCTTCCATGTACAATTCAGTTAGCTGAGGCAAGGACTGAAAGCTGCTGAGAAAAGTGTGGATAGAGGTGAACGTCAAATTCAGTTTCTGTATCCCTGGAAAGGGTGATAGGATTTTAACATCGAAGGTTGTGAGTGTGGTATGCGACAGGTCCATGGTTATGAGGCTTGTTTGCTGGACACCAGAGGACAGGTCTTCAACGAGTGCAGTGAGAGGATTCCCAGACAGCGACAATGTTTCCAGAAGATCCAGAGGAAGAAAGGGTGCCAGGCTGACTTGCCTCAGTCGATTTCTACTGAAGTCAAGGAATTTCAGATTTAGCAATGTCACGTTAGCGATGTGACTTATTAAACAGTTGGCAAAGACTGCGTGGATAAGATAGGCATTGTGCCTGACATCAGACAGTGTCATTCCAGAACCCGAAGCATCTAGAAAACGGAGTTGAGGAAACAGTGCTGGCTGAAACGGCTCACTACAGCGAAATGTGTGACCTTGACACTGACAATGTGAAGGGCAGGTTATTTCACAGAGTAATTCATCGTCATGCATTAAACAGTGAGACCAGCCATCACATAAATGATCACTATGCAAGCATATCCTGGACATTCTGCATCTAAAAAAATCCTGGACATGTCATGTCCTCACATCCTTCTTCGTCTTGGTGATCAATACAGTCGTACATTCCATTGCACAGTGTGAAGACAGGCAGACAGTCATTGAAGTCTCCAGGACACCGATAATGGGTCTCAGGACAGGAATCGTTGGGATTCATGGGCACTGAAGTGAATTGTGTGTTGGTATCAAAATTGATGAGAGCGGGGAATGGGATGTATGAAAGATGGCTAGTCAATGTCTTTAACTCACCACAGTCTTTTTCATCAGATTCATCCCAGCAGTGATACAGCTGGTCACACACGTTGACAACCGGTATACATTGGCAGTTGGAACAAGCAAAGTCCTTCCCGCAAGCTAAATGATCACAGAACGATTCATCACTCTTATCGTGACACTCGGACACCAAGTTACACACCAGGGTGTACGATAACATGAGACGGCTGTCATGACATCTAAACAGAGGAATTACAGTGATTTGTTGATTTGCAGAATTAGTATTCTCACCAACATTTGAGTCTTGGGGAAAGAAATTTGCAAGATATTTCAGAGCGACAAAACACTTTGTAAACGTCGGAGTCACAGAGGAAA
>JADBJO010006064.1:82500-85000 GCA_016801955.1 Conus betulinus
TTGTCGTCGTACCTCGTTATTACTGTTATCATCGTTATTATCATTTTTTATGATGAGGATTATAATTAGTAATAGGAGTTTCAAAACGAGGTGACTGAGGGCAGAAAATGAAGCAAATTTAAAAAAAAATAACGGCATTAGTTCCGCCGGACGATACAGACAAACAGATTACAAGATAAAGCACAATGCATTTCGACCTCTTTGTCTTCTACAGGCAAAAAACAAACAACATATAGGACAGTGAAAACGAAGAACGAGCAACCACTTATATGTATATAGAGACCCAGAGAAGCACTGTCTCCACCTGCCTTTTGAGCAGTCTTGTACCACCCTTGGAGGCCTGCGCTGTGTTGACGATGGGTACAGGCACGCGCAGGACACTCCATTAAGATATCAAAGGACATAACTGCTCCTGAGCAGCAGAGGTAAATCAGACTACAGGATGCAACTCATAACAGCCTTAAAGTAGCATCCCCATGGGTGTATCAGCCCGTATTTCATGACTACAGAGCCCACCGGAAAAAAAACACCACCCTCCAGCTGTCGAGCACACACCCCACACACCCAACCACCCCTGCCACGGACAGATGAAGACAGTGCCACTCCAGACACAGCCAAGCTTTCGCCATACGGTCTTATGTGCCCTCAGAGAGAGAATCCAAAGTTGTAGTCTTTCCCACTGTCAACAGGACTTTCCCTGTGGTCAGTGGGTCTTTCCTCACCGTCACTGGACCTTTCTCCAGGGTCAGCCTAGTTAAGGCAAAGAAGAAAAAGAAACACCCGAAGGAGCTGGGGAGGACCCAGAGAAGCACTGTCTCCATCTGCCTTTTGAGCAGTCCTGTACCACCCTTGGAGGCCTGCGCTGTGTTGACGATGGGTACAGGCACGCGCAGGACACTCCAAAACGAAGAACGAGCAACCACTTATATGTATACAGAATAATAATGATGATGATAATAATAATGATAATAACAACAACGACAACAACAATATTGTTCAGCATTATATTGTTTGGTCAATCAGTGGGAGATGATGACGTCGATGCAACGTTGAAGACTGGACTGAGTCAAAGTCAGACAACTTACAGAAGCATAATAAATATGCCTCCGTTGCTGTGATTGTGAAGAAGATAAACAGTAAAAGCCGCATATATGTGGACTACCAGAAATCAAAACAAGGTGGTAATCTAATTCGTTTATAAACAATGAGAAAAGAATAGGGCTGGAAACATCTCCTTGTTTTACTCCCTGTGTACATAAAATATAGTCAGTAAGTTCCCCGCCAGATCTTACTGTTGCTTTAACATTATTGTACACACTTTTAATACATTGATATAATTTGCTGCTGATGTCATTCTTTTTCACCATTGGCCACAGTAATTTTCTAGAAACAGAGTGAACGCTTTCTCAAAATTAATAAAAGCTACATTTAGCTTACTATTACATGAAAACTGCTTTTAAACTAAAGCCAAAAGAGTGAACATGTGATCTACAGTGGAAATATTCTTTCTGAAGCCAGCTTGACATTCACCAGCAGTGTTATTTTGACTGATCCATTTTTGTCGTCTGGTGTTAATATAGAGCTGTACAATTTGTTGTTTACATCAGACAGTGAGATCCCTCTGTAATTGTCAGGATCATTTGTGGTACCTTTCTTAAATTGTGGGATGATGATCGATTCAGACCAGCTTTCAGGACACAGTCCTGTATCGAAAAGCGTATTGAAATATTTAAGAAAGAACTCAATCATGATACCACCACCATTCTTAAATAGCT
The DNA here is from genome assembly GCA_016801955.1 of Conus betulinus. Classification (NCBI taxonomy): domain Eukaryota; kingdom Metazoa; phylum Mollusca; class Gastropoda; order Neogastropoda; family Conidae; genus Conus; species Conus betulinus. The sequence goes on from JADBJO010006064.1 coordinate 84,276, forward strand.
CGCCAATCAAACCATCAGGACCCGCAGATTTTCCATTCTTTATTTTTTTTTTATCACAAATAGAATCTCCTCTTTGGAGATGGGACTATCCAAGTAGCTTGTTTGATTGATTTCTCTGTGTCTGTGTCTGCTTCATTGCAAACATCGTTTCCAACAGATTTTTGAAATGCTGTTACCACTCTTCGGTAGAAATGTTATGAGAGTTAGAAACACACACACACACACACACACACACACACACACACACACACACACACACACACACAGAGAGAGAGAGAGAGAGAGAGAGAGAGAGAGAGCAGACAGGCCGACAGACAGACAGACAGATAAAGAGAGAGGGAGGCAGACAAAGGCTAGACAGAGAGACAGACATACTAATGTCTCTATCATTAATCACAATCACATACACACACACGCGCGCGCGCGCGCGCGCGCGCACGCACACACACACACACACACATACACACACACACACACACACACACACACACACACACACACACACACACACACACACACACACACACGCACACACACACACACAAACAGAGAGAGAGAGAGAGCACGCGCGCGCTTAGAGAGAGACAGAGAAAGAATAACAGAGGCGGAGACAGAGAGACAGAGAGAAACAGACATAGAGAGACAGACAGCGACAGAGATAAAGACAGAGACAGAGAGACACACAGAGATAGTTTTCATAACTTTCATTTCAGTGTATTTTCATC
>JADBJO010006064.1:90000-95000 GCA_016801955.1 Conus betulinus
GATAAATGATAAATAGGGTGAGTATGGAGCAGTGATAAATAGGGTGAGTATGGAGCAGTGATAAATAGGGTGAGTATGGAGCAGTGATAGTGATAAATAGGGTGAGTATGGAGCAGTGATAAATAGGGTGAGTATGGAGCAGTGATAAATAGGGTGAGTATGCAGCAGTGATAAATAGGGTGAGTATGGAGCAGTGATAAATAGGGTGAGTATGGAGCAGTGATAAATAGGGTGAGTATGGAGCAGTGATAAATAGGGTGAGTATGCAGCAGTGATAAATAGGGTGAGTATGGAGCAGTGATAAATAGGGTGAGTATGGAGCAGTGATAAATAGGGTGAGTATGGAGCAGTGATAAATAGGGTAAGTATGCAGCAGTGATAAATAGGGTGAGTATGGAGCAGTGATAAATAGGTAAGTATGCAGCAGTGATAAATAGGGTGAGTATGGAGCAGTGATAAATAGGGTAAGTATGCAGCAGTGATAAATAGGGTGAGTATGGAGCAGTGATAAATAGGGTGAGTATGGAGCAGTGATAAATAGGGTGAGTATGGAGCAGTGATAAATGATAAATAGGGTGAGTATGGAGCAGTGATAAATAGGGTGAGTATGGAGCAGTGATAAATAGGGTGAGTATGGAGCAGTGATAAATAGGGTGAGTATGGAGCAGTGATAAATAGGGTGAGCATGGAGCAGTGATAAATAGGGTGAGTATGGAGCAGTGATAAATAGGGTGAGTATGGAGCAGTGATAAATAGGGTAAGTATGCAGCAGTGAGTAAATAGGGTGAGCTATGGAGCAGTGACTATAAGCTAGGGTAAGTATGCAGCAGTGATAAATAGGGTGAGTATGCAGCAGTGATAAATAGGGTAAGTATGCAGCAGTGATAAATAGGGTGAGTATGCAGCAGTGATAAATAGGGTGAGTATGCAGCAGTGATAAATAGGGTGAGTATGGAGCAGTGATAAATAGGGTGAGTATGGAGCAGTGATAAATAGGGTAAGTATGGAGCAGTCATAAATAGGGTGAGTATGGAGCAGTGATAAATAGCGTGAGTATGCAGCAGTGATAAATAGGGTGAGTATGGAGCAGTGATAAATAGGGTGAGTATGGAGCAGTGATAAATACGGTGAGTATGAAGCCATGATTCATAGGGTGAGTTATGCAGCAGTGATAAATAGGGTGAGTATGCAGCAGTGATAAATAGGGTGAGTATGGAGCAGTGATAAATAGGGTGAGTATGGAGCCATTAAATAGGGTGAGTATGGAGCAGTGATAAATACGGTGAGTATGCAGCAGTGATAAATAGGGTGAGTATGAGCAGTGATAACTCTAGGGTGAGTATGCAGCAGTGATAAATAGGGTGAGTCTGGAGTGGTGAAAAAATAGGGGAGTATGGAGCTTCTGATAAATAGGGTGAGTATGGAGCAGTGATAAATAGGGTTATATGGAGCAGTGATAAATAGGGTGAGTATGGAGCAGTGATAAATAGGGTGAATATGGAGCAGTGGGAACATCGAGCTGGGCGGGGGGGGGGGGGGGGGGGGGTTGACTGGGCGAGTATCAAGCGGGGAGAGTATCAATACACTTCCGCTTTAGGGGTCCGAATAATAGTGCTAAACACTTGGCTTGATAAGAACTCATTCAATTCCGACTTTGAATCGGATAAAAATCTTCTGTGGGTGGTGGACTTCAGCGAAATTTTTTTTTTTTTTTTTTTTTTTTTTTTTTTTTTTTTTTTTTGAGTACAGGTTGCAGTTATCTGACGAGAATCCAGACTATTTTCAGCCTTTTTTTTAGGCTAATGGGTCTCTTATAGTATGAAAGCTGGACACGTCTCATTAGGCACTGTGGTAATGACTTACAGACAGGAATGCAACTGAAATCTGCCCCCCCCCCCCCCCCCCCCCCCCGCAACCCCCCCCCTTCCCCCCGTCCCCACCCCCACCGCCCGCCGTCAAATATAGACAATGTTGTGAAAAGACGTACAATGAAAGTACTACCACTACTGGACTCCCCCTATCAAACGTTGGGGTTCTTGGCCTTGTAAAAAACATATCCCTCTAGAAGCCATATTCAAGGGGTGGTAAGATGGTTGATACTTGGATGGTGGCTTTTATAGGGAGAGAGCGTCATCAAGAAGTAGTCAGACTGTTGTTTCACAGAGTCAAAACGCAGCTCGGAAGTTTACATCTACCATTCATCAGCCACACACAACCATTCCCATCACTAAAGGAAACAACTTCCTCAAACGGAGAATTTGACTTGCTGTTTGTAGAAAGGAGCGATCTGTGACTTCTCTGTGTGGGAAAAAGTCAACGGGGAGGGTATCTTGGTTAACGGAGGAACCAAAGGGGAACAGAGGAAAAGTGATTTGGGTTGCTACGCACTTCGCTGGAAAAGTAACCTTAGAAACTGGTACAGGACAGAATCTTGATAGCTTCAGTCTTTATGATATATACGACTTTTACCAAGTAAACATATATGCTCCAAATAATAGTGCTAAAAAGTTGGCTTTTTTAAACTATTCCAGAAAAATTCAAAGATCATTGCAACAAAAAAAAATCTTCTTATGTTTGGAGACAATCAGCGACGATCTTGATATAGAATCAGGCGAGCCTCGTCGTGAAAATGAAATGCGAGATTTTAACAAGGTATCAAAAGAGCTAGACATGAGTGAGAGTTGGAGAGTATTTCACGTAAATGAACATGATTTTAGAGTTGGAGAGTATTTCATGGTTTTGAACATGTTTGAATTTACATGGCATAGGCGCAATCCATTTGTAGCCCTTCGTTACAAATATGACTGACAGAAGAACTATTGACTGATAATTGATTATGCGAACAGTTGGCCATTTCAAACTCTGAGCATTGCACTGTCACATTTGAATGGAGTCACAGTGAATTCAGACTTTGCAGACTGAGTTCTTTGAAATTTAACGACAATTTCCTTTATCAACTGCAGGTCGGAATTGTACAAAGAATGAATACCCTGCTGGACAAACGCTTAACAGCCCATAGTGATGACAAACTATACATATTAATAAATGGGAAATGTGTTAAACTGGTATACGACATTCTTTTGGCGAATTTGGGAAAGAATTGTCTTGCCAAAGGATAAAACGATTTTCTTACATTTAACTTACAGATTTCAGAAACTGGAGAAAAGCTTGCCAAAAAGCCCTATATGTAAAAGAACACAATATATATCTATATATATATATATATGACATAGATATATATATATATCCTTGTGTGTGTGTGTGTGTGTGTGTGTGTGTGTGTGTGGTGTGTGTGTGTTTAATACAGAAATGGTCAAAATCTGCAAGGGCACCATATCAGACCAGGTTAAATGGATTTAGCTCCTGGAGAACTTTTTTTCTTCCTCCTCGTTCATCTTCTGTTAGATGAGCAGCCCAGTGTCGTTGGCGATGAAGGCTGCCGTCCACCGCAGCTCCTCCCTGTGCCGTACAACTTCTTCCACTGCTGTCGGTGTTGGCCCTGTATCTTGACTTCGGGGATGCTGCATGCGCCATCCACTCTGTCCAATGCCAAACTTTGTGTGCACGTGGTGGATCAGGCGATTGTATCCAGTCCTCAGGCGGAAGATCTTGACCTGTTCCGTCGTCCCAGCAAATGGTATCTGTTAATCTGTGGCTTCTGGATTGTATTTGGGGTGCTGGAGGCGCCACTTTATCCTTGCTGTGCCTTGACGATTGCCTTGATTTCATCGTATGACACCAGGTTGTTGCTCAGGGCTCCAGCTGTGTACCGTCTTTTGCCAGAATATCCGCTTTTTCGTTTGCCTCTGATGCCACAGTGTGCATGGTATCCATTGCATCACCAGCTTTTTCCACTCTGGGTCTTAAGTGCGTCGATCAGAGCCTACACACTTGTTATTCCCTTTTTGTAAAATGCACCGGTACATCAAACTGTCTGCTTCCCTCCAACACAGTGGTACTGATCCTGTCTTCCAGCTGGAGTTAAATTTTGTTAGAAGGACTGCCTTGCTCTTCATCCCAAGATGCAGAATCATTTCATTTGTGATTCCGTCTGGTCCAGGTGACTTCTTCAGATTGAGGCTCTGCAACGTTTCCTCCAGCTCTTTCTCTGTGAAAGCTGTTGTCATGACTTCCTCTTGGGGCTCTTCCTCATGAAGTTCACCTTGGGCCCTGTGCACTGCAGCTCTATGTTCAGGAGGGACTTCCAGATTGCTGATGTTTTGATAGATGTCTATGACGTGGTCTGCTGCTTTCTTTCCAGACAGGTAATTTCCATTCTCTTGTATTGTTATAGTGGTGTGGCTTGTTGTTTCATTACAGAGGGTTCTAGCCAGTCTCCACAGCTTGCTGCCATCCCTGTCGAGATTTAGCTTTCAGTTTTCTCTTGCCAGCTTTTTCTTGCAGCTTGTGCGCAGGTCAGCTTGTATCTGGCAGTTACTTCCTTCAGCGCTATGTTGTTCTCCAGTGATGGCTGCATTTCTGCTCGATCCCTGGCTTCCGTAACATCTTCCAGATTCTTTAGTTCCTCCGGCCAGTAGGACTTGTAGTTTTTGCGTGCTACTCTTGGGATGGATTCTGTAGCAGCTTTCAAGGCGCCCTTTGTGAAGTCTTGAACCATCTTGTTTGAGTCCTTCTGCCTGATGTTGACTGGCTTTATGTATGTATCTGTGAGGATCTCGAAGAGAGTCCAGAGGGCTTTTTATAATTCCAGCAGGGAAAATACTTTGCTTGAAGAGCCTGCAGGTGAGGTTGATAGAGAGTTTGACGTGCTTGTGGTCACTTCCTCCAAGCTGGTTGAGGACTGTTCTTTTGGTCCTGACGAACAGGTCGTTGGTGGCGAACGCTAGATCTGGTGTTGATGTGGTCATCCGGTGTCTACAGTAGAAGGTGGGTTCATCATCTTCTTGGTTGATGAGATGAAGATGTGTGTCAATCTCCCAATCCTCAACTTCTTCGCCTCTCTTGTCCGTCTCGTCATAGCCCTGAGTTCTCTGAGTGTT
>JADBJO010006064.1:100000-102500 GCA_016801955.1 Conus betulinus
GAAGACTGTAAGGATTTCAGTGACGAGTCATTTTGTGACCACCCTGCATGTTCTGGTTTTCTGTGTTTCAACGGTCAGTGTGTGTCAGACAGTCAGCGCTGTAATGAATACTCTGATTGTTTGGATGACTCCGATGAGAACCAGTGTCAAAACAACACTCACTTCATCGCCCATGCCACTGAACAAAACTTACATGTTAACTTAGATGGCTCAGGCTATTTCACTCAGCAGATGGTCAGAGATGATGAGCCATGTCCAGACAGTCATTACCGTTGCACAGCAGAGTGGCTGTACTGTCTCCCTGTCTACACTCGCTGTAATGGATTGTCTGACTGTGTTTATGGAGAAGACGAACAAGACTGTGAGAGGGAGACCTGCCCTGGATTCTATCAGTGCCGGAGTTCCAGAAGTGTGTGTGCACGGTGATCACCTGTGTGATGGCTGGGGGCAGTGTCCACAGCGGGATGATGAACTGATGTGTGACGTGTTTTGTCCTCAAGGTTGTCTGTGTCAAGGTCATTCTTTCCTGTGCAGCACAAGTTTTCTGTCTGATCTTTTCCCTGAACTTCGTTACTTAGACGCCACAGGCACAGGAATGTCATTAACAGATTTCAGATTTAATGCATATTTAGTTTTATTGGTTCTCTCTAACTGTGCCTTGTTCAATGTATCAACCATTAAGCTTACCAACTTGCAGTACGTTGACCTTTCCAACAACCACATAAGTACCCTTCATGTGGCTCATGTTTTTCAGTTTTCACGCATTAACACTTTGATCTTAGCAGATAATCCTGTCAGTCACATTACAAATGAACTGGGAAAACACGTCAATTACGCGCTAAGACGACTTAGTTTATCGAACACACATCCCAATCTTATCAACACCTTCCTTTCAATATACCTTCACCATGTGGAATCGCTCAATTTCTCTCTTTCTGCTGTACGAACCATTAAGTCCACTGGCTTTAAGAATGCACCACGACTAACTCAGGTTGATATTCGATGGAATCCGGTTGATGACTTTCCGTGGGATACCTTGTCAAAAGCAGTGCATCTAAAACTTATGTTGTCATCAGACTACAGATTTTGTTGTGAGAATTTGTTTCTTCAACATAACACGGAGATGAAATGCGTAGCACCTCACACTATCCTTCAGGCATGTACAACGCTGCTTCCATCTGAATTACATAGAGTTTTTTCTTCTGGTTGACTGGTCTGTCTGCCATTGTAGGGAATTCAGCTTGCTTTGTCGCTCCTTTTGCAGTTAATAAACTATTTGAGAAGAAATTGCTGGTGGCAATTGGGCTTTTGCAGTTTGCTTACATATGTATGGGATGCCATGTCTGCATGACGGTCGTAGTCGACGTAACATTGCATGGAAAATACATTCAAGGAGAAAAAGAATGGACTGATAGCATCGTCTGCAAAATAAGTGCTTTTTCTCTTTTTCGTTTCAAACGAAGTGTCTGTTTCCATTATTGCACTCATTACTTTGAATCATTCATTTCCTGTCCTTTTCAGTGAATCAGAGGGACAAAACAGAAGTTCGCAGCTATCTCTCTTCTGGTAGCATGGGTTACAGGAATGATGCTGTCAATGGTCCCATTGTTGCCAGGCTTGTCCCACTGGGGGCTGCATCATCAGTCTGGTCTCTGTCGTCTGGCTCTGTTTACTCGGTACAATGACGTGCAGGCATTCAAGTGGTTTACAACTGTTGCGTACATGAATTGCATCATGTGCTTGATTTTGATGAGCTTCATTGTTGACATTCACAAACGATTACCAAAGTATAGAATCAAACTGGACCCCACTAAAAGGCCGGTCTATTTCTCAGTCCACTTTACGACAAAGATTTGCTGTTACAAATGTCATCAGTTGGTGGACATTGAGTCTGGTTGTGATAATGACTTCGGTTGGCGTCACTGTTTTAGACAAAATCTATGAAGCTATGGTTGTGTTCGTGCTACCTCTTAACTCTGCAATGCATCCCTTTCTCCACACGTGGGCTGTGATCGCAGAGCAACATGGGCAAGTCCAAGAACAGAAAGTATTAAAAGCGCTCAAGTCACGAATTGCCTGCCAGTCAAAGCATTAAACATAGCAAACAATACATAATCGCTATGCGTTAACACAAACAACTCAGAGTACACACATTCATACCTGCTTCTACTATAGTCCAGGAAAGAAATCTCAACTCTGAAGAGTACTTAGCACACGCATCAATGAAAGATGTAAAGAAAAAAATTAGGATCTGAACTATCCGTCCGTCACTAGAAATTATCAAAACTATTTATTACCTAGCAGGTGCCATGTAAAAGATGCACAGTACGATTTTTCTTTTAAATCAGTCAATCGCCTACCACAGTCACAAAAATAAAAACGCGCAAAAGAAACCATGAAATCTCAAATTCATCCACCACTAATGCACACAACAGAACAAGACACACAGATGCAACAAGGAAACACCAACACTACGCATCGCCGGATATATACACGGTTT
>JADBJO010006064.1:107500-143589 GCA_016801955.1 Conus betulinus
GAACAACCAAAAAACATTTGCACAGGTGGACAATCAAAGAAAAAATGTTCAATACAATCCATTGTGTCAGGACAATACGAACACTTATTATTTTCTTTTACTTGCATTTTACTTATAAGAATATTTGTGGGGGTAAATATTATGCAAGATTTTCCAGTGCAGGACTCTTAATCTTGTTTCTTTTGTAACGTCTTTCGCTCTTGACCATATAGGTGTATCTAGCCTAACACCAAATTTTCTGAGCCAAAATTGGGATGCATATGGAGTCACTGTTTTTTTTGTCGTTACAGACTAGTTTTCGTAATATCCTTTACTTTCCTATTGAACTGACTCGCCTCGCGTTTCTGACTTCCTTCTTCTTTTTCGCCGTTCTGTATCCACTGAACCCATCTTTGGAATAGTGTTAATTAAAATGTTATAATCTAGTACGATATTTGCTCTGTTTTGCCCTATCATGTCTTGTAATTCCTCTAGAGTGAGTAAACGGTTTTCTCGAGAATGAATAATCTGTTTAATAGTTTCAATTCCTTTCTTTTGCCAAGTTGGAAAGAACAACGTTTTGTGCTTGTAGGTGAGAAGTGAATTATTGAAGATCATTTGACTTTGAAAATTGTTGCAATTAATATCTTCCATCGTAATGACAGATTTGTTCTCTAAATAAATGGTTTAGGACCTCTTTCCAAAATTCGTGTCTATTCTTTCAAGTCCTTTAATATCTTTTCTTTTACAGTTGATATGGAAGATTCTATCACCTTTTGCCAGCTTTTCCAAATGCCATTTTGGAATAAAACTCCACTTGTGTTTTTCAGTCGCGTCAAACAGTTTTCCTGCCCATTGTAAATAAAAGTATTTTTGTAGCTCAACCCATGTTAACACTTTAAGACCCCCCTCTCCATACTCACCTTCCATTACTTTTCGTTTCACTTTTTCAAATGCTCTCCTGTTACTTTTTTTTCTGCCAAAGGAATTTATACAGTATTGTATTTATTTTATTTAGTACACTATGGGAAAGACCTGTAGATTGTATTACGTATATAAATTGGCTGATCAAAAATGTCTTTATAACCACAACTTTACCTCGAATTCTCAGGTCACGTTTACTCCCTTCCTTAATGATGGAATTCATTACATCTAATCTATGAGACCATTTGTCTTAAATGTCTCGTGCCATTTTGTTTGTTTCAAATAAATGCCCAGTATTTTCAATTTACTGACCAAAGTAAATGGAATATTTTCATCTTCAATCTTATTATCCATTCTCAAAACCTTAGTTTTTTGTGTATTTAATCTAAGGCCAGAAATTCTTTCGAACTCAGTTAGTATTTCTAAAGGTCTAAGCATGTCTGTCCTGTTTTTCAGAAAAAGTGTTGTGTCGTCGGCCATTTGTTTTATATTGATATGAACAAGGGCTTGTGCAATGAGGCGTTGGAACTTTAATGCCCTCTAAGGAACTGTTTCTAATTTTGATCGCAAGCAGCTCTACTGCCAGTACAAACGCGAGAGGTGAAAAAGGGCAATCCTGTCTGATACCACAGGAAATATCGAAAGGTTCGGAAATCCAGCCACCATGATTAATACTACTTGGACTACCGTTGTTAAACCACCTTTAAAGTCCACGCCAAAACCAAAAAACATCAAATGTATGCAACAAAAATTTCCTGGATATTGAATCGAAAGCTTTACAGTAGTCGACTGCTAGTAGATACCCATCCTCATTACGTGTGTTTAAGTAGCTTAATACATCATCTATGGACCTTACAATTGTTGCAATATTTCTGCCTTTCAGATAGCCAACCTGATCGTTGTTAATTAACTTATGAATAACGCTGCTAAGTCTTTCCGCTAAAACTTTTGCAAGGATTTTATAATATGTATTAGTCATGGTAATTGGTCTCCAGTTTGTTAACTGATCCAAGTCTTTTCCTTTGTGTAATAAAGTAATGATTCCTGTCTTTCAGTGTACGATAATTCACCTTTATGAAAAGATTCAATAAAAGAACTTGTGACCAGTTTACCTAGTTTACTCCAGAAGAGTTTTAAGAATTCTACTGTGATTCCGTCGCATCCAGGTGCCGACCCATTACATAGTTTACTTAACGCATTTGTTGTTTCCTCTAAGGTAACTAGTCCTTCACATAAGGCAGCATCATTATCATCTAAACATGGAATGACTTCTGACTTTATGAATTTGTTAGTCTTCTCTATAACACATTTTCTGCGACCGTTGTTTGGCTGTACAGATTTTTATAAAACGAAACTTGTTCTTGTAAGATATCACTTTGTTTAGTTAATACTTCTCCTGTTTCTTTACGCAGCCTTGTTATGACTTTTCGTTTACCCCTAGCTTTTTCTAAATTACAGAAATACTTAGTGTCGTCCCCATCTTCGACTCGTCTAACTCGATCTTATCTGTGCCCCCTTTGTGTCATGCAGTTGTTTTAATTCTAATTTATGCTTTAAATGCATATATGTGGCTTGCGATTCTTCATTTGAAGGGTCCTTAATTAGCTTTCTTTCAATTTCTGAGATCTGTATGTTTAACTTAAGCGAATAGTTTTTCTTTTGGCATGACAATTCTTTTCCAAATTCGCTATAAAATTTATTACTTCAATTTTCAACATTTCCCGTTTATCAATATTTGACAAATTGTCATTAATATTGTCGTTAAGCTCTTTATCTATCAGACTATTCAACTGCTGTACAAAAAATGGTTTTTTTTTTTAAATAACTATTGTTGAATTTCCAATCACTTGGTCCACGCATGAATTCACACGGATTCAGCTCAACTGTCACAGCCTTATGGTCCGAGTTTGGAATGGTCAGATGTTCACATGATACACAATCACTTAATACATCCTCTGTTGTAAAGCAATAGTCCAGCCTACGAGCTATAAATGGACTGCACCTGTGCCATGTATAATCATGTTCATTAGCATGAAATACTCTCCAAAGATCACTCAGTTCTAGGTCTTTCATTAACTTATTAAGACCTTGAACTTCATTTTCACGGTAGGGTTTGCCCGATATTATATCAAGAGCATTGTTATGCACACAGTTAAAGTCCCCAAACAACATAATGTTTTTGCCACTGTACTTTTTACATCTTTCTTCAGTAGTTTGAAAAAGTCCATTTTTTCAGTACTATGATTTGGAGCATATATATTTGCTAAGTAGAAATCATATTCATCACATGTGACTGAAACAATCAAGATTCCATTTTGTTCCATTGCTAATGTGACTTTTCCCGGGAAATGTTTTGCAATCAAAATGACTTCTCCCTTACTCCTGTTGGTACTTCCGTTGTAAAAAATGTTACCTCCCCACTCTTTTTCCCATATAGATACATCACTGTCAGTTATATGAGCTTCTTGAAGACAGATCAAATCAAAACTTTCCGTTTTTAAAGAAATGAAAAATTGATGTTCTTTATATTTATTTTTTAATCCTCTACAATTCAGTGACGTCATACGGATTTATCCATTATATGAAAAATTTCTATGTTCTTTGCCTACGAATATAACAAAATTTGTAGCGGAAATCGTCATATTTAGACATAACGGGGATTTTTCAAACTCACAGTCCATTTTCAAGCGATAAGTCGTCATACATATAACCATCTAAACAATACCAGACGTTAGCGCCGCTCGTCTACACCGGAACGGTTATCACATGACGTTTCCTGGCGGCGGGAACGCCCTCCCTCTTGTTTCTGTTGCTTGCTTTTTTTCCTCCTTTTATCAGGAGGACTGGCGCCCTCTCTCGAGACCGGCGTCGCTTAGGGTTTCCGAACGGTGGCGAGGCGGACTATGCAGCTCCAGGGAGGATCTCAGCGTGGCCTGACGTGTGCCGGATCGTCCTCTGTTCTGGCGGATGTTTTTCCCTCCTCCACTTTTCTCCTCTCACTGCACATTACACTCTCACCCCTCTCTCTCTCTCATCCTCGCTCTCCTCCCTTTCACTGTGATCCTCATTCTTTTCATCGCTCATACACACACTTCCTCTGCTACGCCGATTAGACATCGTAAGATCACAAGCAGGGTCTCCTCGTTTGTGTCCCGACTTTTTGCATGCCCTGCATACCACATCATTCACGCACACCGAAATGTGGTGATTATCTTCGAGACAGTTAGAACATACCAGTGGCCTTTTCACGAGTTTTCTGCTCTTTGTGGTAGATTCTGCCTGTGAAAAAGCTGACTTTAAGCGTTTTCTCTATGGGGACAGACGGGACTGTTATAAACACAAATCGTCGTCCTGTGAGAAATCTTGTCAGCTTATTATCGTTATCCCTCGCTCTTTCACATTTTAAAGTGGAGCGAAGGTCGCACCCCGTTTTGAGAAGGGAGTGCTCAATTTCACTGTCAGCCACAGAAATGGGAATATTGTCTATAAAGACTTTAGTGGCAGGTTTCTCTTCTCCTGTCTGGTCTCTCAAGACATAACGGTTAGTGTTTACTATCTGTAGCACAATACCTCTTGGGCTAAAGCCTTGCACAAGTAGTATGGACCTCGCCTCTTCAGTAGCCGGGTAGACTCTCCACAACCTTCCAATCTGCTGCGCCCCAACAACTGAACCTTGTCCGGCGGTGCGTTCTGCATCTAAGCAGATCTCCAGAACAGTGGCTGGGCGGTTATTCGCAGTGTCAGGAATGTCACTAGATTTTATGAAGACAGGTCGAACGCTCGCGGCCATATCCACAACTCAAAAGCGAAAAACGAAAAAGAAACCAAAGCAAAAAAAAAATAAAGCGGACGACGTATGTGAATTGTTTGGAAAAGATTTCGTGACGGCTACAGTCCGAATACAAAAGAACTGCACGGCAGGGAAAAAAGCTGTAGTAGAACACAGCTCACATTCGGTTTGGTCGGAGCGCAAGTAGCACACGTCCGCTCGGCGCGGCTGTCTCTCACTGAATCCGTAGCTAAGTCCTAATGTGGGGGTTACTTTTGTGTTTTACTGAATTGATTACCGCTCCCACAGGCATGTGAAACAAGAAGCTGATTATTGTAACTTGAGCAAACCCCGTACAACGCAAGAAACCCGGTTAATTTAACTGTTGGACTTCAGCTTTTTTGGTGTTTTTTTTACTTTCTTTTCTTTCCTTGTCTTTCCTTTCTTTTTCCATGGTTTGTTTCTGGCATTGGTTGACTAAATCTGCAAATGTTGGACTATTTATGACAGTTATTGAAAATGTTGCTTTTACTACTACTACTACTACTACTACTACTACTTCTACTAACTACTGGTACTACTACTACTACGTTTATTACTATTACTACTAGTAGTAGTACTACTACTGGTCCTAGAAGTGCTACTCCTACTGCAACTGACTTCAGACACTGCTATAATTAGAACATGATTATGATTACTACCACTACTGAGTACATGCACTACTGCAGGGATCTTCTTTGGGTTCAAAAGACAACTAGGTGGTTGATAATTGTTTCGGAATTTGACCTAACGTAGTAATGGAGACTTATTTTCGTGACATACACTGGCCAAACCCAGCAGGTAGGAGGAACAAGGCTTTAAGGGCAATCCTGATCCACAGCACAAATCCTCATTGGAAAACCATTGTCTCAGTGTGGTGTGTAGTCAACATAGGTCAGTGCAACCATCCTGTCAGAACGTCTGTGCGCATGGACAGTCCTGTTTTGCAGATTTTTGAAAAGGTATCAGTTGTTGATGCTTCTATTTAGCTGCTGTTTCTGAGGATTTTTATCATTTTGATCCAGGGTCCCTTGTTTGGTACAAACGATGACATGTTTCACTGGTTAAGAAGTATTCTTTGAAGGGTTAGATAGATAAAACTAAATAAAACCACATAAGAGAACATGAGAGAAACTTTCAGTTTTCATTTTGACAGATGGTCAAGCCTCAGTGACGTGTGAACCTTGGCTGGCCTGCTCATGCCAAACTGGCCAGTGGGCTTAGAGTTAGAGCTGGCAATGTGTAAAACACACACACTGGCTCAAGCTAGCAGGTTGGAGAAATAAGGCTGTAAGTGCAACCCCGACCCATTGTAAGAAGCTTTCATCTGCAAAGAGTGAGTCTGGTTGCGAGACAGTTTTGGAGCAAAGGCCGCCTGATGCTTTCAGTTTCATTTTCAGTTCAGTTTCATCAAAGAGGTGTCACTTTATGCAGACGAGTCTATGTTCTCTCATCTTAGTCGTTAATTCGCGTATCCACCGCCTGATGCACAAGGTCACGGAAAGTGAGCAATTGAAATCTGATGATGGCACAGAAAGGCAGGTGAGGGGAAGATTCTGAAGACACAAATTGGAAACAAATTATTCCAATGGACGCAATGCATTGAGCCTGTTCAGACTTTATGCCAGAAACCAGCCATCTCTACTTCCTCCACTGTAGAATTCTCTTTATACAAGCTGTAGCGACAATAGGCAGGATAATTATAAACTCTGGAAGTGAGGTGATTATTTGAAGGCCCAGCCCTAACCACCTAAGGAAGTTGCTTAAAGGAGCAAAATAATTGTCATGCGAAATCTAGACCTGTGTATGTTGCTCTTTACATCATTTTTTTGTGATCTGTTATTAAACCAGTACTGAAATATGTTGATGTTGTGGCCCACAGAAAATACTGAGGAGTTCAAGAGATACGACTTTTGTACAAACTGTAATCTGTCATTTTTGATTAAGGAAGAATACTTTTTTTGTAGATCAATCATTTGTTTCATTTCACTCTGTCAATGATATCTTCTTTGTAGGAACATCTTTTTGTGTCCGTTTGTTTCTTTACAGACCATCAATAACCTTTTTTTAAAATTCTTCTCACTCGATAATTCCTTTGTATATTTTTTATGTTTTAGTGTTTGTTTCATTTCTTTACAGGCTGTTTGTAATGTTGTTTTATGAGGAGTGAATCCTTTGTGTTGTTTTTCTGTGTATACTGTTATTAGCGTTATTGGTGTGCCTTTAAGAACAAATACTTCCTTTCCATTGTAAATGCTGTGTAGCATATTGTCAGACGTCTTTTTTTTTTAATAATTCTTTTGTTTTCTGTCATGACCTTTTTTTTTGAAATGCAGTTTGTGATCTGTCAACATTTCATTTTTAGGAATATTTCCTTTGATTTCTGTGGGGTTTTCTTTTCTTAATTCTCTCAAGTCTGTCATCTTTTAAAATTTTTTCCTTACCTTTTCTTTCCTTTGGTTTGGTTCGTTTGTTTGTTTTTTCAAATATTGTTTTAAAATCTCTATTTTTACATTGAAATGTTACATAGTCTAATCTTTGATTTGTGGAATTTTTCACTCTGCTTGTATTCTTTCTTTTTCATTGAAATACTGTGTAAATTTAGTTTTCCTTGGATCTCATGGGCTGTGCAGGTTTGTAGTGTAGATTATCAACACATGGACAATTCCTGATGCTTTGACTGTGACACTTCTTTGACAAAAATGAATCTGATTTAATTTTGTCCTTATGTTTCATTTAAGGAAGTAGGTGATAATTTTGTCAAGTATTTGTTTGTTTGGCAGCAAGATTACGCAAAAAGTAGCAAACCCATTCAATCAAACCTTGTCCAAAGCAAATGAGTATACCCCAAGGACAAACTTATTTGATCTCGGTCCAGATCTGTAGAGGGGGTTCGGAACAAATGTCTGATCGAGGATTTTTCAGCAAGATTTGAAATTACACAATTTTTTTGTACACAGAAACGACCGTGCTGATTGTGATGAAACTTTCTGGAAAGTTAAACTGTGGCTCAAGAACAAAACCCATTAGATATGGGTGACAGATCTATATTGTGGATGTGGACGAGGGGATCAGACAATGTATCCAAGATCCATGCTCGTTAATCTTGAGATATTGACACATTTTTCCTCTGAGCCTGAACTCTGTGAAGTTACTGTAATAAATGACCACTATTCCTTGTTTGTGTGTGTTTTATTCCCCCCAGAATATTAGAATATTCTACTGATATACACTTTAGCATTTCATATTTTCCACATTTATGAGAGAGAGAGAGAGAGAGAGAGAGAGAGAGAGAGAGAGAGAGACTTGAGACACTTGACACTTTGATTTGATATTTATTGTCGTTACGAAGAGGTCTTTTGACAAGGGAAGAGGTAACAGAACAATAACATTTCCCTCTTCCTTTCATGCAAACAAATAGTACACTTTCATTCCTAGTGTGTATCAAATCCAAGGTTTACAAAAACAAATAAATTCGTAACATTAAGTTCTATCCTCACGCACAGGAGTAATGCAGTAAGGTTAAAAACAAAACAAAACAAAACAAAAAAAAAAAAAAAAAAAAAAACCCTTAAGACTGACTCGTCCATCCACTCAATCAAATGATGACATTGTATTTTACTGATCTCTTCCACATGCGATGAATGATAATATTCATTCAGATATCTCTTATAATGTATTATCTTAAATTTCACTATCCTTCTTCAGTGTAATTTTCAATGCTTCCGCGATGAATTCCGCAACTGATTTAATTACAAGTTCATCATCTGATGATAAGACGACAGCGACATGTGGTCTTTTCGCTATATCTAACTGGAAAAATGAACAATTTGTCCACACTCTATTATAAGCAGTACAGTGGAACATCTGTGGATGTTTCACATTCAAACCATCTTTGTTCGCATTAAACCTAAAGTTCTCAACCTAAATCTTGCGTAATTTATTCTGTGCCATTTATCTGTTATGACATTGAGAATTTTTTCAGAATGAAACACATTCTTAAATAAGAAAAACCAGCGATATTTTTTTCTTTACTTTCCATATCCGAGTGCCAATTCTGTTTAAAAGAACAAATAAGCCTGTCTTTAAATTCCGCAATGACTGTTGCTCATTTCCTACTTCCTGGGTCATCCACACTATTCCAAAACCCTGTTCTGAAAGGACTTTCTTTACTTTATGAGCCCAGTTTTCTTACCTTTTTCCATTTCTAGAAGCATCATATCATAGGCTTGCCTGCTCAAACGGGACTGGGGTAGCTTCAAGATCTTCAACCAGTACTTAATACATTTCACAAATGTACTTATATACAAAGGGTATCTGCCCATTTCTCCATAAAAAACGGTGTTGGATGAATGAATAGGTACTTGAAGGAAAACGCTTTATAGCATATGTGTGTACTTTTTCCATCTGCGAATTTTCATGTAAGCCCCAAATTTCAGCTGCATATGTAAGAAAGAGGTTTTATCTGTGTATCAAACATTTTCAAAATATACCACAATCTGTACAATTCAATTTTCTCAGGGATTTCAAAATTTCAATAGTACCTTTTTTCCTTTTCTCAGACATTCTTCATATGCGTAACGGAAAGTTAATTTTGTTGAAAATATCATTCCAAGATATTTATATGAATTAACTGCTTGAACATCTGCATTTCCATAAGACCATTTTTCATGCACTGATAGGTGGCCACCCATTCTAAAGACCACTATTTTGGTCTTATCCAAGTTAACTGATAAACCTAAGCGGTCTGCTTCTTCTTTCAATACATTTAGTTGGTTTTGCAAACCTACAACTGTTCCGCACAGAAGAACAACATCATCAGCATACAGTAGTAAAACTAATTCAACTGCTCCAGGTATCATCTGGATACCATGTCTTCCTTTGCTGGACAATTCCACTGCCAGTTCGTCTTCAACATTTCTGCTATGATTCTAGCTATTCCTGCACTCTTTCCTAATTTTAAATGTTTAATACCAGCAATGACTTCTTCACTGGAAATAGGTTGATTAAATAATGGCTCAATTTCTACCATACCGGTCTCTTCTTCCTTACTTTTATTATACTATGAAAAACGCCCCAAGAATGGTCAGAGAGAGAGAGAGAGAGAGAGAGAGAGAGAGAGAGAGAGAGAGAGAGAGAGAGTGGATCCTTTTGAATCTTTACCATCTATCACTTCCTCTGGTAGAAAAGTAATGTTGTCTGTGAAACACTGATCTAAGATTCAGTCTGCGGTGTGGAGGCTTTTGTTCAACACAGTTTCTTTTTAAGTTTGTTTCATTTTTTCTCTCTGTTTCAGCTCCATTCAGTAGAGACTGGCGATATGATGCACCCTATGTTTGGGCATATGCGCCGTAGGCGCCCTGATATGGGCGATGATTATACGGAACATGTACTGGACAATCTACTATCCTACATCAATGAATTTTCCCCGCCCCACCACCTGATGCACAAGGTGAGAAACACACAATACTGCATTATACACACGCACGCACACATGTGCACAGGCATGCATGCACGCATGCACACACACACACACACACACACACGCGCGCGCACGCGCGCATACATCAAGATGGCGATGATGATACCAGGCTGAATATTTCTGTGCACAAAGAAAGTTGAAGTGTTCCTAACCAGAGGCTCAGAAAATCCAAAATGCTCCCCAAAGGTCAGTGCCAGCTGTATAAAGTCTACAAAATATTCCAGTAATGACAGAGCCAAGGATTCAAGCCAGCACACAAAGAGGGTTTCTCCCTGTGCAATGCAAATAATTGTGGAACGTTGACATTCAGTGACTCTATGAGGCAATTTCATTGGATTTGCCCAGCCTTGCTAATGTATCAGCTAAGAATCTTAAAAAAAAAAAAAAAAGTGCATGTATACATGTCAAGAATGTCCTAATCAGTATGGGAGTGGAACCTTCCCAAATTAGGTTTCATCAGAAATCTGATCAAAACAGATAGCAAAACATGCAAAGCGGTGCAGATTGGTATGTGCAGTTCCATATCTGGCTTCCCGAACTGACAAAATTGAAAAAAAAAAAACGTGCAGTAAGTGAGGTTGAATCTATTTTCCACTCTGCAGGAAAAAAAAACGAACAGGAGCAGACGTACAAGAAAACTTGCTCTTCTGCCAAATGAAAGAGACAAACAAAATTAATTACAAGACAAAACACAACATATTTCAACCTCTGTGGTCTTCTTCAGCCAAGGCAAACAACGTTCAAGACAGTGGAAACAAAGAATGAACAATTACGTGTCTCCTCAAATTGGGCACAAAATGGAGAACGAGCAATCACTTATCTCCTCAAATTGGGTGCAGCCATTTTGTGCCAATTTGAGAAGGCAAGTGATTGTTCCTCCGTTTTTTGTTGTCTTGAATGTTGATTTGTCTTGCCTGAAGAAGACCAAGGAGGTTGAAACATGTCGTGTTTTGTCTAGTAATTTGTCTGTCTCTTTTGTTCGGCAGAACAGTAAATTTTCTTTGAAGTTTGTTTCCATTTGCGCCTGCAGTCACCTTACCTGAATCTTGACAGGAGCTGACCAGAGGTGATGGCTGGCATTACCTGCAAAAGATCAGCAGGTGAGTCATCACCATCAGTCCCTTCTCCACCATCGTCAAGCAGGACAAAGACAGCATGTTCTGAGACTGGGGTTGGAGTAGCTCAGTGATAGGGCGCCAGACTCATGATCTTGGTGATCCTGGGGTTGCTGGTGCTGACTCCATTTCCCAAATAGTCCTTCGAATGAGACTATAAACCGAGGTTCTGTGTGTGAATGCATGCGTAGCATCTTGCACACATGTGAAATCCTTCCACCAACTTTCGGAAGAGAAGGCCTTTTTGGCCACTGGTATAGATAACACATTATATACAGCATGCACACTGAGTGATAAATTGAAAGCATGAAGGAAGTAAGGAAATTGAATGCACAATATTGAGTGGATGATATGGAAATGACTGAAAGAAGTGCCGGCAGACAGCACATCAGTGGGTACTACTCAGGTAGGGACCCTGTTGGGTACACGTGGGTTTGGAATGTCAGCAAATAGAACCTTTGGCAAGGCACTTTATAAACACTCTGTTATTATCATCATTACTATTACTGACATACCTACAATTATTATCATTACTATTACTGACATACCTACAGTTCCTCCCACCTCCACCCTGTAAACAGTTTCGTCTGCTGATGTTCTGAAGTCTGCCCCAGCTCAGCTGGCAGAACCAATTGTCAGCCTCCCCAAACCTAAAACATTAGAACAGAAACCCAGACACTGTGTATCATAAGCTAAAATGTTAAACTTCCATTTGAATGTCAATCAGTAAACAGAAGCAAGTGTTTGACGGAAATGGAGCGGGGGGAGGGGGGGGGAGGGGAGGGAGGGGGAGAGAGAAAAAGTTAAAAAAAAAAAAAAAAAAGGAAAGAAAGGTGGTAGGGAAAAAAATAGGTGGATGGAAACAAAGTCGCCACAAAAGATGTAACAAAGTTAGGAGATTGGAGGCTAAGAAAAAGAAAAAAAGAGAGGAAACTCTGTGGGGTGGAGGACGGAGGGAGTGGGGTTAGGAGGGAAGGGGCAGGGGAAGGGGTGAGAGGAGACGAAAGGGATACACTGCATGGATGTACCTCCCCTGCTCTTTAGTGTCCATTCCCCATAATAGGAACATTCTGCAGAAATGTATCTTTAGATATAAACAACAAAAACAAAACAAAACAAAACAAAAACAGCCATCTCCCCAGACTCTAGAAAAGAAAGTCAGTGAGGACACTGACGTCAACAAAACAGGGCTAGAAATTCTCAGGTGATTTTCAGTGGTCCCTGGGACAAGTTGATAACAGAATTTACTTGTCTCCCTCCCCCCCCCCCCCCCCCCCCCCCCCCCCCCCCCCCCCCCCAAAAAAAAAAAAAAAAAAAAAAAAAATTAAAAAAAAAAAACAAAAACAAAAAGAAAAAAAAACAACAGCTAACCAACCCACCAACCAACCAACCAAACAACAAAAACACACAAAAAACAAAAACACAAACAAACAAAAAACCAGCCACCTCCCCAAACTCTCTAGAAAAAGAAAGTCAATGAGGACATTGACGTCAACAACAACACAGGGCTAGAAATTCTCAGGTGATTTTCAGTAGTCCTGGGGACAAGTTGATAACAGAATTTACTTGTCCCCCCCCCCCAACCCCCCCCCCCCAACCCCCAATCCCCCCCCCCCCCCCCCCCCCCTCCCCCCCTTTCTACTTTTCCTTCCTAAGTAAAAAGATGGTTAATAGCTTTGCTCATGCGTGGTTAACGCCTAAGACTAAGAGCGAGAGAGATATCATGGAAAACAGTGCGTTTGTTTACCAGAATATCATTCCAATTGTCTTTAAGAACATGTTAGAAAACAGAACAGAACTGTCATGTTACCACCATTCACGCATTCCTTAACGGGACTAAAACTGTAGAATCTCTGCCATCATCTCTGTCTCTTTTCTTTATCTCTCATTTTTCACCACACACACTTTCCAAAATAAATCTAGTTTGTATCTACACATATACAAAACAAAAGTAAAGGGAGCAGATCTTTCATTCCCATGCTGGGCCAAGTTGAAGTCCTGCATGTTGCTGACATGTTTCATGTACAGAAGTCCTGCATGTTGCTGACATGTTTCATGTACAGAAGTCCTGCATGTTGCTGACATGTTTCATGTACAGAAGTCCTGCATGTTGCTGACATGTTTCATGTACAGAAGTCCTGCATGTTGCTGACATGTTTCATGTACAGAAGTCCTGCATGTTGCTGACATGTTCCATGTACAGAAGTCCTGCATGTTGCTGACATGTTTCATGTACAGAAGTCCTGCATGTTGCTGACATGTTTCATGTACAGAAGTCCTGCATGTTGCTGACATGTTTCATGTACAGAAGTCCTGCATGTTGCTGACATGTTTCATGTACAGAAGTCCTGCATGTTGCTGACATGTTCCATGTACAGAAGTCCTGCATGTTGCTGACATGTTTCATGTACAGAAGTCCTGCATGTTTGCTGACATGTTTCATGTACAGAAGTCCTGCATGTTGCTGACATGTTTCATGTACAGAAGTCCTGCATGTTGCTGACATGTTTCATGTACAGAAGTCCTGCATGTTGCTGACATGTTTCATGTACAGACCATGCTTTTCCCCCGTGAGACAGCACTCTGCGAGGATTCTGTTATGAGGAAAAACTGGACAGGGTGGAGGGGAGGGACAGGGTGGGCGGGGGAGGGGGGGGGGGCCGGGGTAGTCAGAGGAGTAGTGGTAGTGAAGATGTTCAAGTGAAATGAGGAAGAGGGAAGTGCCATCAGTCTGTGCACTGTAGCTTACTTTTCAGCCGTACTGTCAAGGATACAATCAAAAACTTGGTTGCATGACAGGCAAGTGAGGAGAGAATTTCCACTTGTCCGCCAGAAGCTTTAGTTGTCACAAACAATTGGATGGGTGGGTTGTTCAAACCCTGCAAAAGAAGCATGTCACCCCATAATATTGATATTGAAAGACGCTTGACCCAAAAAAGAAGACACAGCTGAAGTTCAGTGTGAATCCCCACGACAGAATGGATCAACATAGAGTAGTCTGGTCAAGCACACATTGACAGAAAGAGACCGGAAGTAGGTGAAACAAAAGAGCCACACTCACAACCGTATGATAACGGAACACATGTACAATTGCCCAGTGTTCTGATTTCGCATGATTCTGTGATTGTGCATGCAGATGGTAAATGTTTCGCCATTCCTATGGTTTTCAGACCACCAAACTGAAGGTAAACACAACAGAAGAATATCGAAAGCTGTTAGCAAAATACAAAGCCAACGACTACTTTGATGCTGTACTTATACATACTGAAGTCAGTGATATGAAGAAAGAGGACACCAAACATCATAGTGACTCGCTGATCTCTTGTGCAGACCACATTCAAACCAACTGGCCAAAGACACCCATTGTCATCAACAAAGTGGCATCACTTATTGACCCTGAGCTTAAAGTGAAGACAAAACTAGCCAATGCCCATCATTTCTTTCAGGTGCACAATCATGTGAAAACATATTTGTATGTCGTAAAAAACTCAATATACTGAAACTGGCAAGGACACAGGGTAATCAGTGTATGAGCTGGAATCTGGGGGCAAAATCAACATTCACATTTGTTGAGGAAGCCAGCGAGCAGAGGCCCTCAACAACTCGGAGGCGAGACCTATCAACCCACCACCTGACAACCAACAGAACCATCAGAAAGATGACCAACCTGTGACGAAGACCAGCTACTATACCTGAACACAGTATCCCTGTCAAGTACTTACAAACAATACCTATATTAGTCAGAGACATACCCTGAACAACACTTCAGGTTCAAGTTCCCTTTTAACTGTATTATAGCACAAGAGGCTATGCCAGACAACATCTCTGGCACCACATAGGAGTTGGTCCTTTTCCCTGGTACTGACTTTTCTACTTTCTTTGTGGCATATGTCAGATTGTGCTGTCAAATTGCCTAATTATACACACACTTTCAAAAGGCTGTATTGTGCTGTCAAAATTGCCGAATTATACACACACTTGCAAAAGGCATAATGACCACACTTATCCCGCAGCTGTCTTTTTTTTTGTGTGTTTGTTTTTGTCCATTTACTTTTTCTCTGTTTAATCTCTCGATTCTGTAGAAATGTCATAACGGCAAAACCTGAGAGGTCAATCAAATATTGATGTTAATTGCTATTCAATGGAACTGTGGCTTCTTGTCAACAAATCTATATTAACCCTATACGCCATGTGTCAACTCATGATTTCATATCATGTCTCAGGTTTGCAGTCCTTCAGTGGAAATGAAGAAAAGATCCCTAAAATCCACAACTTCTATTTTCTACCTGTACATCAAACAGATGATGAAAAGGGGAAGATGAATACAGCTGTATACACAAAGAAAAGCTAGATTACAGAGAGATATTGCCTCCTTCTCCAAAAGGTTTACTAAAATATACATGCCTGTTCAGCAAGAGAGTGAAACCCTATGAATCATGAGCAATTAACATTGTTCCATTTGATTTACCCAAAGATCCTAATGACCGAAAACATGGAATGGCTATGCACCGTACATGATAAGAATGAGGAATGGTTAAAAGCTGGTGATTTTAACCCCCATTCTTCATTCTGGGATGCAGATGATTATAATGGCTGTTTACAATCACTTTGTAAAAATTGTAATTGATTCGTCAACTTATTTGTTAACTGATGTTTTACTGATGGAAGTGTCAAAAGAATACCGCAACACAATATGACAGCAATTATCCTTTCTTCAATATCCCGGGAGGACCCAGAGAAGCACTGCCTTCACCTGCCCTTTGAGCAGTCCTGTACCACCCTTGGAGGCCTGCGCTGTATTGACAATGGGTACAGGCACGCGCAGGACACTCCATTAAGATATCAAGGGACATAACTGCTCCTGAACAGAGGTAAATCAGACTACAGGATGCAACTCATAACAGCCTTAAAGTAGCATCCCCATGGGTGTACCAGCCAGTGTTTCATGACTGCAGAGCCCACCCGCGAAAAAACACCACCCTCCAGCTGTCGAGCACACCCCACAGACCCAACCCCCCTGCCCAAGGACAGATGAAGACAGTGCCACTCCAGACACAGCCAAGCTTTCGCCATACGGTCTTATGTGCCCTCAAGAGAGAATCCAAAGTTGTAGTCTTTCCCACTGTCAACAGGACTTTCCCTGTGGTCAGTGGGTCTTTCCTCACCGTCACTGGACCTTTCTCCAGGGTCAGCCTAGTTAAGACAAAGAAGAAAAAGAAACACCTGAAGGTGCTGGGGAGGGACCCAGAGAAGCACTGCCTTCACCTGCCTTTTGAGCAGTCCTGTACCACCCTTGGAGGCCTGCGCTGTATTGACAATGGGTACAGACACGCGCAGGACACTCCATTAAGATATCAAGGGACATAACTGCTCCTGAACTGAGGTAAATCAGACTACAGGATGCAACTCATAACAGCCTTAAAGTAGCATCCCCATGGGTGTACCAGCCCGTGTTTCAAGGTGTAAGTGGAAGCAAAAAGACTACAGTACAAGTTCACATTTTGCAGTTCTAATGTCTAGGATCATGACGATCCTCAAAAAACATTGAAAAAAAGTGAAAGGAAATGAAAAATGGAATCAATTTACTTCAGTGTCCTGTAGACAGGAAAACCATGAGTTTCTTCTTGAAATGTCTGTAGCATTTGCACAGATTTTTTTTTTTTTTTTTTTTTTTTTTTTTTTCTTTCCTCTTTTTTGCTTCCCATCTTCTGTGCCACCTCAGTGGCAGTGCACCCATGCTGCTCATTCCGACATCCTATGCACAACCATAGCCCGGGCCGGCCTGCTGCAGCCCCAGCTCCGAAATCCACAGGGAGCAGACGGTGTCAAGTTGTCAAAGGGCAACCCATTGGAGGAGACACTGCACTGCTGCCGAGTCACTTAAGTGGTGTTCTGATCCAACGTACGCAGGACACTGCCCACTAAGCCCCCTACTGATGACAATAATTGTTTAGTCGAGGAGATGGCGTGAGTGAGTGAGCTCTCTCCGGAGGGCGCCACCTCTTCTGTCCAACAGCCCTCATAGACTCGCTGATACTAGTGACCCCACCAGAAATCATACCAAGGCCACTTATGCTGACCGATGAGAATGAGGCTGATGAAGATGATGGTATGGATTTCCTTTCGGGTCTGAGACTGCATGACAGGGCTGAACTCTATGCATACTTTCATGATATACATTCTATCAACCAGGCCTGAGAGATACAGACACCTACAGTGTTGGTTAGTAAAATTTGATAAATGTTCTCAGAGATGCATCCAATTAAGAGGATGAATTTCAACTGTATAGTCACAGTCTTCCCAGTTGAGACCATAGCAAATTCAACTGCAGCTACCGCTGTGATGGGAATCGACCCCACAACCTCCCATCTGGGAGTCCACAATGGTAACCACTTTGCCATGGCGGCTGGTATAACACATAATGTTTGTCTGAAAAAAAAGAGCATACAGTTTGAAATTATCAAAGAAAAAAAAAAAAGGGGGGGGGGGACATAATCGTGATAATCCTGTTATGATATCAAGCACTATCTCAATGTTCCCATAACATTTTAGAACATGGTTGTGAACAGTTATGATAGCAATCACTATCTTAATGTTCCCATTACATTTGAGGACATGAATGTTGTCACCTGTAAATTCAGACTAATAAAAAAAAAAAAAGCGCGCAGTCAGACCAGATGCTGTTTCTAATGAAATGATAAAACATCTACACACAGTTTATTTACATAAACATGTTTAGGAGAGGTGGGCATCTTTATGGAAACAATCAGTCATCATTCCTGTTCCTAAGCAACCAAATACCTGTAAATAAAGATAGTTACTGGCCATCACTGTGGCTCCCATGTTGGGGGGCTCATGAAAAGAATTATTTCAAAAACACTTGTACAGTTTTGTGTGAAATGAATGATATAATGCCTGTACTAAATCAAGCAGGCTTCAGCAAAGGCAGATCAACAGTCAACCATCTAATCAAAAATCACAACTCATTTGAAATGTCAGTCTGCCAGAGGAAAAAAAGAATTTTCTTGTCACCTTCTTTGATGCAAGAAAAACTTTTGATGAAGTGTGGGAAACAAAGTTACTGAAAAACACAGAATGATCACCTTGGTGTCTCTGGATCCATGTATAGTTACTTTTAGATTTTCCTAAGCAATTGATCAATGCAGACTAAGGTAGGCACTACTAATTTAAGATCTCTCCAAAAGTGAATCCCACAAGGATCCATCACAGCTCCTTACACTTTTTAGTCTTGATTCATGATCTTCCAGATTCATTGTCACAGAATGTTGAATGTGTACAGTGTGACGGTGTGGAGGGGTAAGGGGTGTGCAGGTGAAGACAGGCAGATGGCGATAAGTGCAGGAACCAAGGGACAGCAGCCAGTCAAGAAAAAACACAGTGGACGAAGCAAAGTTTTTCTCCTTTTTTTTGCCTTCCATAATAAGTTCAAACCAGGAACGCAGCCCTGGGAGCAGTCTCTCTCGCACAGCACTCAGCGCACCAAGCACTCTCTCTCTCTGCCTCTCACGCCTGTCGCTCACACTCTCGGGGCACTCGAGCGAACCCTGCTCACACTCACGAAAATAGTTGAGTTTTACGTCCTCATAGCAAAGCTTTTAGGGACATGTCTTTCGTTCACAGTAGTCTTTGGTGTCATTGGATTTAAAAGATTTTCGTGGTGCGGTTGGTCATTGTTGTTATTCGATGGTGGTAGTCATTGAATTATCTCCTTTCGTTGTAGTTGTTGGTGTTCATTTCATCTTCTTTTGAGGTGGGTTAGAACCAGTTGTCGAGTCCAGAGGATGTCAGGGCATTGGCGAGCATCCTCATGGGTTGAGTCCCTAGGGTTGGGTGCGGCAGTAGAAATTCGTGCAGCTGTAGTTGGTGTGTTCGTCTGTAGTCTCGGATGGTGGTCATGGCAATGGGGAGGTCGGTGCAGTCACTCAGGGCGTGTTGGGAGAGAGGCCTCTGACCCGCATTGGCAGGTCAGGCCCAGGAGAACACATCTGTGGTATCCTGTCCTGATCCGTCGGAGGATTTGCTGGAGTCCTCGGGGAAGTCGGAGTTGTGGAGTTTTTTCTTTGCATGGGGATGAACACCCATCCTTGCTCGGCACATTGGGCCTTCATAGTGTCGTTCCTGATGTCGTAGGCGGCTTGTCGGGCTTTGCTGGTAACTTCAGCCAAAGATAGTCGTAGGTTGACTTGGTGGCCAGTTCTTGTGGCGATTTTGGCGGCTCTGTCTGCCATGTCGTTACCCTTGATTCCTGTATGGGAGGGCAGCCACATCAGGGTAAGGTCTATTCCTTTACCAATAATTTGGTGAGCCAGGAACAGGATTTCGGCTTGGAGCTTCTGTCGATTCTTCATCCTCCCTGTCGACAAGCTTTGCAGTGAGGACTTGGAGTCCGTTAGGATGATTACAGCTGGGGGGGAGGTCGTGGCATGTCGTTGATGGTAGCACAGGCCTTTAAGATGGCATAAAGTTCGGCAGTAAAAATGCTGGTCCCTTTGGGTAGTTGGTATTGCTTGGTGGTTTTGAGTTCTGGGATAACCAGAGCGCATCCTACCTCGCCGTTTTCTAGCACTGAGCCATCAGTGTAGATTTTTAGGTGATGGTCATATTCTACTCTGATTTTTTCCTTTGCCAGTGTTGACAAGTAGAGTGGGTTTGTCTTTCTTGGGCGTGGTCTCTCCATATTGATGGATGATTTGTGGTTTCTTCAGTTCCCAAGGTGGTAGGGGATGTGTAGGAGTTGGTTCCACGTCATGTGGTCCGGTGTTGGCCCTTGCCCAGATTTCTTTGGTATGGTCACTGAAGGGCGACGTCCGTCTGTGGAGGTCTGCCTTCCTTTCTTTGATGGAGTGCCTGTAGGCAGCATACCGTGTGCTTGGGTTGTCCTGGAGGGTGGCTTTCACATTGGTGCCTATCGCAGAGACACGGGCTTCGAAGTTTCGCATTTCTGCGGCGACATTCGTCTTTGAGGGAAGCCATCCTGCTTCCTGGTAAACAAGGTCATTGATGGCGAATTGGCTGACGCCAAAAACATGCTTGAGTGCTGCCAGTTCCACTCGTTCGAGTGTTTGCCATGAGGATTTTGGTGCAGTGAAGAATGCTTCATGGCCATAGGTCAGTCTTGATCGCACCAGGGCTCCTGTCAAGTGGATCAGGCTCTCTGGTGTAGCCCAGGGTTCTTGCTTTAGCGATTTTATGAGTCCCACTGCTCTAGTGGCCTTGGTGGTGAGCTCCCTGATGTGCTTCTCCCACGTGAAGTTGGGAGTGATGGTCACGCCCAGGAACTTGGCTTCCTTGCTGGGAAATATGAGCTGGTCAGCTACTCTTATGTGGTAGTTATCCAGGTTCCTCCTGTATTTTGTGAAGGTCATTAGAACTGTCTTCTCAGCCGACAGTTCAAAGCCGTTGTCTTTCATGTAGGACTGGATGTTGTCTATGTCCTTTTGGTACTGTCTCATTTGGCTTACTCTGTGTGTCTCCATCATGTTCGACCAGATGGCCAAATCGTCGGCATATAGGGAAAGCGCTGGCTGATTTGGTCTTGGTCTGAGGGACTTCTTGATATCATGCAGCATGATACAGAAGAGGGTTGGTGCTATGACACTGCCCTGTGGCACGCCCATGTCTAGGGTGTGCATCCGGAGGGATATGGAGGGTCCCACTTTCACTGCCATTTCTCTGGAGTCCAGGAAAGTTGAAATGAAATGGTACATCCGGCCTGAAATGCCGAGGGCGCTGATCTTGTCGAGAAGTTTGGCATGCCAGACAGTGTCGAAGGCCTTCTTGATATCAAAGAAGGTAGCGACAGTTGTTCTGGATTTGTTTGGCAGGGTCCAGCTTTTGGCATCTTCAAGGAGTTGGACAACGTGCTCCATACAGTTGCGTCCTTTTCTGAAACCAGCCTGGCAAAGAGGTAGGATATTGTGTGTCTCCAGATGTGTTCCAGTCTGTTCTTCAGTACCCTCTCATAGATTTTCCGAGGTGGGGCGTTAAGGCGATAGGTCTGTAGCTGGAGGGAAGTGGGGGCTGGTTTACCATTCTTGGGGATCGCTACAACAGTGGCCGTCTTCCAGGCCTTCGGGATGTTTCCAGAGTCCCAGCAGACTTGGTAGAAGGAGTGTAGTACTCGCACCATGGGCTCTGGGAACCGTTTAATCATGTGATAGGAGATGGGATCTTCTCCTGTGGCTTTGCTGGCCGAACCTAGGCTGGTGATTGCCATCTTCACTTCCTCCAGGGTTAGGCTGCTGTTAATGGCGCCAGAGTTGTCCGGTGCTGGTATAGTGAAGTTGGTTTCTGCCTCCCGTCTCCGTAGGAGCATTTCGGCAGGGAGATGGCGCGATTGGCTCGCTTTGGAGAAAGTGCTAGCAAGTACTTCGGCCTTTCTTGTGTATTTTTTGTAAGCTGGCCGTCTATGAGGAGAGGACGTTCTGCTCGACGTCTCTGCTTCCTCATCTGTCGCACCTTTTTTCCATATTTTGGGTCCATCTGTGGGTTCGTGTATTTCTTCTTTGCAGAATCGTTCCCAGTGTTCCCTTTTGGCTTCATCCGCGGTGGCTTGGAATTGGTCGGTGGCTTCAATCAGCTCAGATTTATTGTCCTCAGAGAGATCTTTCCGGAATTTACAGAGAACGCGTCGTTTTTTGCTGGTAGCTTTTCGTTCCACCAGACTGCTGAGTGCTGGTGTGGTCCATCCATGCCAGGCACCCTCTTTGGGATGGCAGCATCTGCTGCTCGAAGGATCATGGCTCTCATGTTGTCATGGTAGATGTTGATGTCTAGGTCTCTCGGGTCGCTGGAGTCGCATTCAGTAGCAAGTAGCTGTGCGAAGCGGTCCCAGTCGGCTCTGTGGTACTGAAATTTGGGGTCTGGTGTCAGTTGCCGTGGGCTCACACTCACGCCGCGCCCCAGATATATACAGCTTGCCCGGACCGCAAAGAAGACAACACAGCGCCGCACTCAAAATGAGCCTCGCGAGACAGTAAATGACAAAATTTGTGCTACCTGTTGCAGCTTCTGTGTTGTGTCTAGCTCGCCGTCTGTTCAAAGAGTGCAAACATATGTGATATCGATGAAACCTCAGAACCTAAGGAATAAAATGCAACAAGTCATAATTGACAATTGTGTGGCTGTGTAAAGTTATTGGTGATTAAAGTCCGAGAATTAACCACACTTTTAACGAGTTTACGTCACATTTTCCTCTATTTCGATGAAAAATACCAAACAGCATGAAATAATTTTGTAATGAATGAATATCTGGCATTTCGCTCTTTTTATACCTATTAATTTCATTATCCAAGATGCCGTCTGAGCGGAAAACTTTGTGTTTAAAATTTGATCGGAAATACAACTCGCTTTCGTCGTCACATGGCCGTCGCCATGTGCTTCTAACACGATCTTCGATAAAATATTGTTTTGTTGAAATGGTCCATCGGATGATAATCTTTACATATTTTCGGTTGCTTCTATCATAGAAATGGAGTCACTAAAAAGATTTTGATTGGGAAGTCCGACCTTCTTAAAATGACAATTTAGATTAAAACTCCGACAATCAACAAAGAAGGCAACTTGCTCAAGGGACCGGCGCCGTCAGTCATTTATAGTCGCAAGCTTGTACAGAAAAGATCGTAGGCATGCGATATACGAAATGAGAGCTTATGGACTTTACTTTCAATGCGCGTTTATGGATCCTTTGATTCTCTCATACTTTTTTTTGTGTGTGAAATCAAGAATTATTTACGGTTTGTTCAAAGACAACTCAAAATGGCACCAAGATTATTTGGTCGAAATACCAGTTTTAGGGAAAATATGGGCTTCTCAGTCCAACACGATTGTAATGAATAGAATACGTTAATTTCTGTGACTTCAGCGACGCATACACAACTATGTAGGTTCTGAGGAGGTATTCATGATTTAAAGAATTTACACAATAAAAATGAGATTCAACCAAGGGAGGTAAGGGGGAAGATAACTCATGAACTCATGTATCTCGTCTACAACGGAGTGACCAAGAAATATACACTGTTAGCACCCGGCTACAACAGTATGCAGATGATATCTGCATATAGATGAAAGTCATTTTACAGAATCATTAACTGGTTAGATTAGTACAAAATTACCCTCAAAGATTGTATGATATAACCTTGACAAAATAAACAAATATAAATTATTATGCCAGAAAACGGTTTAGCTCTGTCCCTGGAGAAAATGCTTATGATGCAACAAAAATGTGGAAATGACACTCAAACATTTATTCACTAACTAAGCAATAGCGCAAGTGCCTTCAAAAGAAATATGCGCTGGGGAGATTTTTTTTTTCGGTGCCAAAATATCCTCACTCCTAGTGGATTTTTGGTGAAAAATCGTTAAAAATCACGATTTGGGGTCTTGCCTGATTTTAGGTCTATAATGTGTCTGTAAACTTATTTTATATATAATTTGAATAAAATACGTCTAAAATATGTTTATTTTGTTGTTTTGTATCATGGGGGTGCGTGAAAATGATGAAAAAAATTCTAAAATTTGTGACAAAACGCAAACTTTGGACTGCGTTTTCGCGTACTACCACTTCGTCAACCATAGCAGACGACGGACGACCACTTAAAATGTAGGGCAAGGAACGACACAATGCATTTCTCGTTGCAAAGTGAAACGACTGCAGGCGGAAATCTAAACAAATCTTAAATAAATGTCAGCGAACCGCCCAGAGAAACGTGGACAAACGAGTCACAAGGCAAAACCACAACGCGTTTCGACCTCTTAGGTCTTCTTTCAGGTGCAACAAACATGAAACAAATAACGAAAATGCACTTAGCTTTGATCGCTTCTGTGTTCAGCGCAAGAAAGAAGGCGTTGAATGATTTTCATTGAACGCTTTCTTTCTTGCGCTGAACGCAGAAGCGATCAAAGCTAAGTGCATTTTCGTTATTTGTTTCATTTTTGTTGCACCTGAAGAAGACCTAAGAGGTCGAAAAACGCGTTGTGGTTTGTCTTGTGACTCGTTTGTCCACGTTTCTCTGGGCGGTTCGCTGACATTTATTTAACAATGCATTTCGTAAACGTCTGTCACGGAAAGACACGAAGCTGAAAACGAGAGCAAACCCTGAGCAGCCGAAATTAGCCGGTTTCTCAAAGACGCGTAAGCTCATTGGCCGAAAAGGACATCACCGCCTTTTGTCGAATTCTGATTGGCCGAAGGGCGTGGAGACGATCACTTCCGCACGAAGCGTCCACAACTACGTTCGACTCATTCAGTCCTTGTTTTGTTGTTTTTATCATTATTATTTACAACAGTTTGCATTCAAGATGTGCAGAAGTCATAAAGGGACGAAGTTCAGTACCCTGCATAAGTTTGGGACACGAAAGAGAAGGGGAAAGAAAGCACCGATCGCTGCAAAAGCACAGCCTTCAAATCGAAACAACCCGACGACGAATCACCCACGGTCACCTAGGAGCAGAAGATTCGAAAGATTCAAGCTCAGAAAAGAAAATTGGAGTCGGATTCAGATAGTGATGTGCCAGTTTGAACAGAGTGACGAGCCTAAATCCACTGATCCTGACCCACATGGTGCCTATCAAGCACCAAGAGTAGAATGAATCTGGTGATCAACCTGATGTGTGTTGCAGTAGCTGTTCGCACGCTGCCCGTGCCCCGACTGCAGAGAGCCGGTAAGCAAAACAAATTCCGAAGGCCTAGGTTTTCTATATTACGAATAACATATGATTAGAAGCTGTTGTAAGCATGTGGTGTGTGAGTGTGTGTGTGTGTGTGTGTGTGTGAGAGAGAGAGAGAGAGAGAGAGTGAGAGTGTGAGAGAGAGAGAGAGAGAGCTCACATTGTCAATTCATAAATGTATCTTTGTATGTTGTGTCTCTGTATTTTTTACTCTATGTGTGTGTGTGTGTGTGTGTGTGTGTGTGTGTGTGTGTGTGTACTTGTGTGTGTGTGTGTGTGAAAACACATTTTACTTCCAACTGTGTGTGTGTGTGTGTGTGTGAAAACATATTTTACTTGCAATTGTGTGTGTGTGTGTGTGTGTGTGATAGAGAGAGAGAGAGAGAGAGAGAGAGAGAGAGTGAAAACACATTTTACTTGCAGTTGTGTGTGTGTGTGTGTGTGTGTGTGTGTGTGTGTGTGTGTGTGTGTGAAAACACATTTTTACTTGTGTGTGTGTGTGTGTGTGTGTGTGTGTGTGTTTGTGAAAACACATTTTATTTGCAATTATGTGTCGCAGTGTGAGTATATGCACATATATAGTACTTTGAGGCTGATTTTCTCCCCATAAAAAAAGAAAACATAAAAAACATTCATTGAGCAAGAGTTTATTTTGAGCAAATGTACACATAATTACTTTTGTTTCCAGACTCAGAGAGTCCTGGAGGGGGATGCTGACTTCGAAGAGGAGCGGCCTGTCTGCTGGAGGTGACCTGCTCCAACTGTGGCTCCATCATGACAGAGAGACAATGTTCCAGAAGACTGGGTCTGCATACTAGTTATCATATCAATCGGCTGCTGCTAACTGCTGCTGCTACCATGAATGGCATCTCATTCACTCAGCTGAGTGGTACGTTGCTATGTTGAACATGCCTCCACCCATGAGCGAGACATCATAGTATTTTTATAAAACACTGGAACTGACTGCCAGCACCTTCATCACTGAGTTTACGGAACAGGCAGACTCTCAGAGGGTCCAGCATGCCACCAGGAAAACCCCAGAAAAAGAGAAGAAAAAACGAAAACTAATAGAAATAATCAGCCGCCGAGAGCGTCAAGAGAGAGAAGAAAGGGGGGGGTGGTTTATGGGGCAGGGCTGTTCTAACTAGTCAGTTGTGTGTTGTTTTTTTGTGTTCCAGCATTATCAATATAACTGCTGAACTGTTCATTCATTTATTCATTCATTTTACATTTTACATTCATTTATTTTACAGACTCATAAAGTCATATGCATGTGGAATGGACTGAAAACTTTGGAAGCCATTTTCTCAAAAGTACATTTTCTTCTACACCAGCGTTTTGAGCCCAACAACTTTTGGTACTTATTGTAAAGCTACAGACTTGAAAATTGGCTGGTGTATGTAAAAGATACTGATAAACACAATGGTGGCATCAGAAAATGGGTAACTGTCATACTTTCTAAGTTGTGAATTTTTGTGTGTGGCTAGGGCAAAAGTAGTATTATTCCTCCAAATGTGATCATATACAATGAGCTGTCTAAGGCACTAGATACCTCAAATATATCCTATTGTGTAGTTTGGAATAGGTACTTTCACAGCAAAGTATTCAAACTGCTGGAAAATGCATTTTTCTACCAAAGAAATTTGGGCACATGTAGTATATGAAATTCGGTCAGTAGTAAAAACATATAGATTTTTTTTCTGAAGCAACCAGTGAAAACTGAAGTCTTGAAATTTTGCAGATTAACTTCTTTTTACATGTTCTTAAAATGTGCAAAATTTCGTAAGTGTATATGTAATAGTTCCTGAGAAGCAAAAATGACCAAAACTTCACTATGGGTGCCACCATAAAAAGTTACAGAGTGTTCATAGTAAAGCTTATAAGCTAGATCTTGGTTTTCAAATTCATGCATTAACAGTAAAACTTGTGCAGAGTTTGGAATGTACCTTTAGAAGAGCAGTTGAAACTGGCACTGGCTAAAATATTAAATGACATGAAAAATGCATTAAAGTCAGGGATTCATTTTCCCAGAGGAGCAGAACTAATCAGTTCTCTGAACAATAGGTACAATATCTGTCTGATCTGTGTAGTAAACTTGGCACTGAACCCGAAACTAAAAACCTTGAGCTCCGTGATTATCTAAACAGTACAGTCCCTAAATGGGAATGCATCGTTGATAATACTGACTTGATGAAAGATGAAAGTCCAGTTGACTCTGCAACTGTCAAAGTCTAATGTCAGTAAACAATACCCAAATCATATGGAAATTCATCCAAATGGTTCTATACTCGATAATCATTTCGCCAGTGCAACTTCTGTTATTCCTAGAGAGATTATATCACATTTAAAGGGACCTAACAAATATAGCTGAATGTATTCAAGTATAATGAGTCATGATGATCAGCTGAATCTCTGATTTGTCATTTTCAGGTCTTGTTCTTTACTGTTTCCAAGTCTATTTGGCAAGTGCAGAAATCATTCAGTGTGAAATTAAGAGGTGAATTTGTAACAGCAATTTCTTCACTAGTTCATTGTGAATCCGTACGTGGTTCCAGTGTCAGCTTTTCTTGGATCTCCTCACATAGTGGTTACCTGCAAATGAAAACAGGCAAATTTCACAGTGAAAAGAGGTGTACAATGAATAAAGGCAATCCTGTGAAAATAAGAATCCCATTTTTCACAAGGAAGAATGCTGTCTCTTAGAACAAATATGCTGGAAACATATAAACAAGCATTATAAACGAGACAGTGAAGTGTAGAAAATCCAAGAATATGACTTTCAGTGCAAGAGAAAATGACTGCCCTTGGGCTCTTGAAAAATGAATGGAAATTAAGAGGAAATTCAGCTCTCAGAATACTTAATCAGTTTAGCTGAATATCATTTAGGCATATATACACAATTGTTCAGGACCTTGTGTATTACATAAAGTACTTTGTCTCTGGGACATTCTTGAGATGTGATTTGTTCATTAAATTGTACAATATCATTTAAAGATGTTTTTATGTACATTGAAAAACACAAAGACATACAGTGTGTCCATATTCTTCATGTTGATGGACATGCCTATGGGTGGAAATAATGTCCTATGAATGTTCAGCCAACATGATTTATTTGTTGGGTTTTTTTTTTGTTTGTTTGTTTGTTTTGGGGGTTTTTTTTTTTTTTTTGCTTTTTTCTTCTTAATGAATTTTTCCTTTTGCTTGCACTGTGCAGACAATGTTCTATGTATATATAATGATTTCGAGTCCCACCAGTGCATTCTTGGTTGAGAGGTTTTCTTATGCTGTAACAGGATCATTTGACATCAAAAGTACCTTTCTTGCAAGAGTGAAAAAAAGAAAATAACAATGCCCAACTTTGTTGTCAGCAGCTGCCGATAAAGGGGCAGCAGCGATGGTTGAACCTGAATCTGTGGACGCTGACGATTCACCTGGAATCATCCCAGCATCGGAGAACTCCCAACCCAACCAGTCAGGACCTTCCTCAGAAAATGATGCCGTTCCTCAGTTACAGACAGGAAATGATGTCAACACACCACTCTTGCCAGCCAGTTAGCCAGCATGACTGTGACCCCGCCACCTGTCGATCAACAGTTACAAATGGAGACTTTCAGCAGTGTCGAGACACCTGTTGTAAGTTCAAATTTGCCAGAACCAGGCAATCGACCTTCACTAGTTGGATCAGAGAATGCGCCTTCTGGCAGCAAACCATCTGTCATGGATTCAGATATTGGAGAATCGGAGACACGTTCTGCCATCCCCCGTGTGATTGTCCGGGACATTGTGGAACTCGGGGATGGGCGGTCTGTGGTGATGCCCAATGAGGCTGATCTCCAAATCTTACAAGAGCAGACCGGCAAGCCAGGTCAGAAACGAAAGGTGGAAGAGGAAAATGAAAGCAAGTCAGGTACTGGCGTTGTGGTTCCGTTGTTTATTTTCTTTGTTATTGTTGTCTTGTTTGTGTAAATGAATTGTTTTCTTTCCAGTTCAAAGTTTTTTTCCCTTGCATCAGTTGTTTATTTTCTTTGTTGTTGCTGTCATTGCTGTGTTATCTGAATGAATTTTTTTCAGTTCAAGTTTTCCCCCATTAAAACAAGTCTGCTGAGAATATTTAAAGTACATAGGTATCTGAGACTGGAGAGTTTTATGCAACTACTAATTTAGAATATTTGTTTGTTTCTATCTTTTAATAGTTTTATAATCAATTGACCACAGTAAAATGAATTATTGTCCCACCAGTCCCCACTTGAAGATAATCGTCAGACATCTGTCTGTACTGAAAAGAATATGGGAGTATGTACAGTTTATTATTTGTGGGATGGTCACAAGCCTCATAGAAACTATATAAGCAAGCTGGCTGATGTGTGCTTTCCATTTACTCTTCTTGAATGTCATTTATTGACATGATATTTACAGGTTATGAAATACTCTTTAAATGCCTTTTATTGAAGTGATATTTACAGGTTATGAACTAGTTTTTCATGATTAGCCAGTAGCTGGCTGTTCAGTTTAGTTCTGAAGTGTGTGTGTGTGTGTGTGTGTGTGTGTGTGTGTTGTGTGTATACATGTATGTGTGTCTCCATATCATGATTTTGTGTGTGGTGTGTGGTGTGGTGTGTGTGTGTGTGTGTGTGTGTGTGTTTATTAAATCTGTGTACCTTTCACTCCTCACCGTCAAACCCAACCCTTACCCTTCATCCTCAGCCGGTGGGCATTGTAATATCAATAGCATCAATTCTAACAATGATTTCTAAAAGAATGAATCAGATTTGCTCCTTATTCACATCACCTAATTCTACAAGCATACAGTTACAAAGTACATCAGCAACTGAAATACGAGTCAACATGTTCTAACTTTAATGTTTTGAACAGCTTTTCGAAAAAGCTGCAGTACAAATTCTGATGCCACAAAGGCATATGAAGTAGAACAAACAGAATGGTGTTGAGGAGCTCCAGTTTTCCAAAACAGGTTTACTGTTAACCTGTCACTATCATGGGATCTCACAGGTCTGTATGTTCAATTCCAGACTGGAAGTGGATGTGTGATTGTGGAGTGCCTGCCAGAAAGCACTGAAAAGATTGTTGGGATGAAGTTATTTTGCATTGTGATTGAAATTGGTGAAGTGTTGTAATGGCATTTTAAATCACACAAAGGGATTTAAAACAACAACAAAACTTGGTGGTTTTTTTTTTTATGCAAGGCATTGCCTTCATAGGAAAATTAGGATTATTATTCCAGTGTTACCCAAGAATGTGTGTGAGACAGACTTGCAAGGTCAAGGATGAGAGAAAAATTGTTCATGATAATCACAGAGAGAGAGAGGGGAGGGGGGGGTGTCTCCTGAAACAAGATCTTGAATGGTTGTTGGTACATGTTTATAAATAATGCAGGGCTAGAAAAGCCCATGTAATTGTTAGTTGTCCTGGGGACAAGTAGATAAGAATATCTACCTGTCTCCCTCCAGTGTATGCTTGCCTCTATCACTCCTCAAGAAGAGAAATGGTCAAGACAAATAACTGTTAGTAGTACGGTGACAAGTGAGCAGAAGTAATTCAGTAATGGCATAATTAAGGCCTGACCTGAGAGAAATATGATATTGAATAATGTATTTGTTCACTGGGGTTTAAACAACAACAACAACAAAGTTTCTTATTGCATAAAATTTAAGAGTGTATAAGATGTTTCCACCATTCACATATTCTTGGACTAAGATCTCGCTCTTGCTCTCTTGACTCTTTTCTTATTCTCTCTCTGTCTTCATGCAGACACACATCCCAAAATGAATCCACTTCAAACCTACTTATATTTAGAGAAAAAATTAATACAAAGGGAGTAGATCCATCATTCACACATTGGTCAAGCACTATGCCTATATGCTGCAGACGTGTTTTGATGCAAAGAATGCACCTTGACTTAGTAAGGAAAATCAGAGGGGGTGAGAGCAGGGAGGGAGGGGTGTGGCAGGGGGAAAGTAGAGTGTTGTAGTTAACATGAAGAAGAAACACTGCAAACATCAAAGAAGACACCCTGCAAAATAAAAGAGGAAACACTGCAAAAACATCAAAGAGACACCCTGCAAAATAAAAGAAGAAACACTGCAAACATCAAAGAAGAAACGCAGCAAACATCAAAGAAGACACACTGCAAAACATCAAAGAAGACACACAACAAACTTCAAAGACGAAAACACAGCAAATGTCAAACACACTGTAAACATTCACTTAAAAAAAAAAGAAAAAAAAAAAGAAAGAAAGAAAAAAAAACAGTATGATACAACCAATTCCTGCTTAGGGTATAGGTTTCTCATTCCGTCTGTTATTGCTCACCCACAACTTTTCTAGGATCTGACCTGAAGATCAGAGAGAAAGGGACAAGGAGAGAAACTAGAGGGTGTGGGGGTATCCTCCCTCCTGCTGACAGAAGGAGATATAAGGGGGGGGGGGGGGGGGGGGGGGGGGGGGGCTGGGAGGGGAGGGGGGCAGGGGTTGAGGGTGAGGGGGGTGAAGCAAGGGAGGGGAGTTGACCTGTGAAATGTTGTCCATGGAGAAATGGTAGGTCAGTGGCCCTGTCGAGGTCAGGCGTGGAGATGTATTCAAGGTCACCATGTAGTAGTATAGCATGAAAAGAAATGGCTTCTGGGACAGGGTTTATAACTTATTTCTGGGATGATGGAATTGTGTGTGAGAAGTCTGTTGACTGTAGTCAGTAGTCATTCTCATGAGTAGAAGTAATGTGTTTGTATGTAGAAAAAAAATGTCCT
Source organism: Conus betulinus (assembly GCA_016801955.1). Taxonomy (NCBI): domain Eukaryota; kingdom Metazoa; phylum Mollusca; class Gastropoda; order Neogastropoda; family Conidae; genus Conus; species Conus betulinus. Next base: position 139,259 of record JADBJO010006064.1, read on the forward strand.
GACCACATGTACACATTCATATACAGCATAACGCCAACACAAACACACATGCTCAACCTCACACACACACACACACACACACACACACACACACACACACACACACCGAGTTGGTGCTCCAACATCCACTGAAACAAAAAACAAAAAGAAATAAAGAACTCTTGATACTGAAAAGAAAATCATAATGGTTTTCATGTACAGACATCATCCTAGAAGACAAAATACAGCTACCTTAATGATGGGTTTTAAAGAAATCACCTATGCAGAAATCTCATTAACAGTTACCTTGGGAGCTCTGGCCTAGGATGAAAGAGAAGGAAACATGGAACACTGAACTTTCTTTTTTTTCTTTTTTTTTTTCATCCTTTTTTTTTCCCCTTTTCTTTTCTCTTTTTTTTTGTGGGGATGGGAGTTGGGTGGGGAGGGGGAGAAGGCGTGGCTCTTGTGCCTTCTTATTTTTTGATCTTCAGGGGACTGAATATATTATGATCATTGACAATTGCTCTACAACACTGGAAAATTTTGAGTTGCTTCATTTTGTTATTGGTTGTTTCATGGCTTGTAAATAATATGTCCAGAAACTGTGCATCCCCCAAAAGAACAGAAAAGAGACGAGGAAGAAAGTGACGAGGAAAAGGATGAAGAGAACAAGGAAGCGGAATTGAAGCGGAAGACCATGCCATGGAACTGCAGGACCAGGCAGACATTGTGCAGAGGGTACTGCACCTGTTCAGGAGATACAAACGGAATGGCATTCCCACTGTTGGAACAACAGTTACTGTCAATGAGAATGTGAGGAATGTCTGCTTTCTAGAGCGTGTCCTTTTTCGGTTGCGTTTGCATTTGAAAGACAGAATGGCTGCATGGATTGAGCCAAAGTCAGCCCCATGTTTTTGTTGGCTTGTTTGTTTTCCTTCTCTTTCTCTCTTCTTTTTGTTTTTCTTTTAAGTCTGTAGCCAAAGTATGCCCATTGATCACCCCTGCTTCCTTGTCCATATGTGTTTTGTGTGTGTATGTGGTGTGTGTGTGTGTGAGAGAGATGGTGAGTGTAAGTGAATGCCTTGCTTAGGGAAACTGTCCAAATAGCAGCTGCCATCCCCTTCAAACTCTTCAGGAATTTCTTCATTTGAAAAATCAGTCCTGATTTTTGTACTTAGTGTGGAAAAGAAAGAAAAAGGAGAGGAAAAAAAAACCTGCCCATAACATTTTGATAAGACACAAAAAAAAAAAACTCATAAAAGATTAAGAGGTCATTTTTTAAATGAATGATATCATAATCCACGTTTAGCCTTTTTTTCCTCTCTGTATCGGTAAGTGATCCTTCGTTTGGTCATTTTGATAAATCAGAAGTAAAAAAAAAATTGGTGGGCCTAAAGGACAAATTTCTGTTTGTATTCACGGTCTGCTGGTTTTTTTGTTTTGTTTTGTTTTGTTTTTGTTTTGTGTTTTTTTTTAGTTGATGTTTATCCAAAAATGAAAGGCTGACCACTGTATGACAGTACAAGTGGTGAGCTAAACTTAGCACAAAATCAGTATTGAGAAGAATTTGACTGCAGACATCAGTGAAGAGTGTTATTCTAATGCAACATTTTCAGCAGTATTGATGTTTTCTGTAAAAAAGTTGATCAGTTATATGGATTGGTTTATACTCCACAAAAGAAAAAAAAAAAAGAAATGTGAATTAGCCCTATTCTTCTCTAAACTGTTAAGATGCTACAACAAATGAATAATTTGACACCGTTACTAACGGTCCAATGACAGATATGGGTGTGTGCGTGTGTGTGTGTTTATATTTACATATAGAAATAACTGAGAGAGAGCAGATCTCACCTTGCTTTTTATTTTTTTCAGTTTTTTTTCCCTCCATCCTTCCTTATTACAAACCCCTTTCTTTTTTACTTTTCTTCTTCGTTTTTGTTAAATGGGATCTCCATCCTCCATTTTTTTTTCCTGCATCTTTTCTTTTCTTCCTTTTTTTTTTTTTTTTGTTTTTTCTTTCTCCTCTTTTCTTCTCCATTGACTCTCTAGATCCCACCTTGCTGACTGAAGAAGAACCATAGCCTTGGTGGTGGTGGCAGAGACTGGCAGTAGTGAGTTGTAAAGGGGGGGCACAGCATTATAGGCGTACACCCAATCCTTCCCCTTTTTTACTGTCTTAACATTACATTGCCTGGGGCAGCTACCCCATCTACTGCTGGTGAATGGAGAGGGGTTTTTTATCCACCCCACCCTATAACATACTGAGAGAGAGCCCTTTATCCTTGCTTTTTTCGCTTTTTTCTTCTTTACCCTCAACTTTCCTTATTTTCCACCCCCCCCCCCCCCCAGCAGGGTTCATACATCCCATCCCCCTTTACAAAATTCCACAATCGTGGGCGTATTAAGAGGGGGCACCCAACAGCCTTGCTTGTTTACTGACTGTCTTAACATACAGTGGCCTGGGGCAGAGCTACCCCCATTTACTGTGGTGACCGGGAGGGGGTTTCTTTTTTCCACATTAACCCCCTTCCTCCCCCCCCCCCCAGCAGGGTTACAGTCCTTTCATTGCTTGCGGTGGGGGTACCCGTTTTTCAAGGCCTTGAAAGTCCTTAAAAATCACATGCTTTTTGCTCATAGCCCTTAAAAAGTGCTAAACTTTTGTCTCTGCTAATGATTTTGAATAAAGTCTAAGTGAGTAAGATCTTGAGTCTATAAAAAGAAAGGAAAAAAAATCAGAAATGGAATTTGGAAAAAGGGATGAAAAGAAAAGAAGTCCAAGTCCAAGTGGACTGGCGGTCTCGCCATATAGTCATCGTCTGCTACAGGCAAAAACACCAGACTTACCAGCCTTCATGGAGCCAGTGCGCATGATAGAATGATCCGCCGTCTTGAAGTTGAGAGGCTAACATGCTTGGGAAGTGGTTGTTTATTATGGTTTGGCTGGAAAAAGAAGAGTAGAAAGAATGGTTGCAGGCAGACCCAGTGGAGACAAAAACAAGGCCTTGTTTCATATATGCAAAAAGGTCCCTTAATTTGTGTCCGTGTTTCATGAATATTTTTCTTAAGAGTATTGTTTGAAGTGAGTCGTTGAATTTTTTTTCACTTTTTAAAGTTCTTGAAAAGTCCTAATAAAAAACCTTGATTTTTTGTGTGTGTGTCAAGAAATGCAGGTGTGGGAGACCTTCGGTATTGATACAGAATTCTGCATTGCAAATTTTTCCACCCCACCAGGGGCCTAAAGCCCCACCCCTCACCCCCTGGCCTTTTCAGTATAGCTGTGATTTTCTGCTGCCAACCCTGGAAATGTGTATGAAACCCTGTACCAAACTGTACAGATCCAACCCCAGAGGGTCATTTTCATGACCATTAACTCCACAGGCAAATGCTGTTGACAACCACTTGACTACAATCTCTTCTACATTGAATACTTACAATACATTACTCAACACTGTGTACTTCACTGTTAAAGAACTGCACTGGCTGCCAGTCACACAAACTGTAAGACACAAATCTCCATTTCTTTTTTCCATGTTTTATTTGGAATCATGCCTGTGTATCACACAGAAGTTGTCAATATTTATGTCTTATTTGGATCTGTCGGTTTTTATCTCTAAGACAGAATTTTTTGAGCTCCCAAATTCAATGGCCAGAAACTTGTGCAGGATCACGAAGAAGATCTCTCAGAGAATGTCACTCTCAGTATAGATCAGTTGTCTTAGAAGTTAGATACCTTTTTCAGGTAATCAGTTACATCAGCATTCATTCTACACTTCTGCTTTTAGTTTGCTAGTGTATGTGTGGGTGTGCGTGGGTGTGTGTCTGTGCGCATGCACACACGTGCCTGTGGGGGTTGTTATTAGGAACATGTCATTGTGGGGAAGGCAGAGAGAAAGAACGTTCGTCAACATATTAAGCTTGTGCAAGCATGTGTTGTTTGTTCGGGAGGATATTTGTGTTTTTGTCTGAATGCAGATGTTTGAATGTGTATTTCAAAATTAGATAGACAGAAAGAAAGAAAGATACGTAGGTATGGATGGACTTGCAGTAGGATGGACGAGAGGAGAGAGAGAGAGAGATATGGTGTTTTGCCTTCTATCTTCTTCTTGCAGGTCATCATTACAGTATGTCTATAATCAAGTCAACGAGATAGATCGTTGGCATCACATGGAACCACCGGATCCTTATGATCCAGAATATAATTTTCATGGATATTACATGCAATGCGAGCGGAGAGAACCTGGCAGGCCATTACAGTGATGAGGACTCAGACCAGGAGGATACTACGGTAGACAAGATGCCACTGCAGAGTTCACTTTGACCAGTGAGCAGAGACTGATGAGACTTCTGATTTT